>JANRMT010062820.1:6209755-6266682 GCA_026402145.1 Polypterus bichir lapradei
ATAGATAGATAGATAGATAGATAGATAGATAGATAGATAGATAGATACTTTATTAATCCCAAAGTGGAAATTCACATAATCCAGCAGCAGTATACTGATATATAAAAAAAAAACAATATTAAATTAAACAGTAATAAAAATGCATGTAAAAAATGTAATCCTGCAGTAGGATCGGTGTGTCAAACGGTGAAGCTGAAAACTATTGTTTAGTAATCAATTCATTAAGATTGTCCACCAGTACTAAATCAATAAATGAAATGCCTGTTATATCAGTTCAATTATTAACAACAGAAATAGAGTGAATAAATTATATTAGCATTTTACTGGAAAAACAGCATCACCCTTCAAAAAACCCTACCTGGCTATTGGTGATTTATAGTGATACGTGAAACTATCAGGGGGGGCCTCAACTAAAGGAGTTGCATCTGTAGGTATAAGCCATGTTTCAGTAAGACTTTGTTCTTAAAATACAATTTCATTAACAAAAACTGTTTAATTTCCTAACCAACGATCATCTTTTACATTGGTATCCCTGCCAATTGTTCTTTATATACTGCTCAAAAAATTAAAGGAACACTTTTTAATCCGCGTATAGCATTAAGTCAATGAAACTTCTGGGCTATTGATCTGGTCAGTTAAGTAGCAGAGGGTGTTGTTAATCAGTTTCAGCTGCTTTGGTGTTTATGAAATGAACAAGAGGTGCACTAGAGGGGCAACAATGAGACGTCCAGATTGGATGAACCAGATAATGAGACATTGCCAAAAATACAGACAAAGATCACAATCAGAAGTCAAACTACAATGTCAACAAGCCGAAAAATAAAACCTGAAAAATGAAAGTCGTAATACATTGACAAAAAGTAGTTTGAAAAAGAAAAAGAAAGAATTTCACCAAGTCCTGTTAGGAGTTTATCTGTTCAGAAAGGAAACGTCTGCCAGAGGCAACCTTTAACCCATAACGTAACTGACGTCAGACATCCTGACCTCGAAAACGGGCAACTGAGAACTACATCTTAATGACGAGACTTGCAAAATGGTGGTGCACACAACAAAACAAAAAAAATAAAGAACAATAGGCAGGGACACCAATGTAAAAGATGATCGTTGGTTAGGAAATGTAACATTTTTTTGTTAATGAAATTGTATTTTGAGAACAAAGTCTTACTGAAACATGATGGACTGAAAGCCAGAAGTCTACGTGACCATCATCATCAGGTCCTTCCTTGAAAACCCTAAATACAAAGAGGACTGTTTCATTTATGTTAGGTAGATTGCCCAGAGGGGACTGGGCGGTCTCTTGGTCTGGAACCCCTACAGATTTTATTTTTTTTTTCTCCAGCTTTTGGAGTTTTTTTTTTTTGTTTTTTCTGTCCACCCTGGCCATCGGACCTTACTTATTCTATGTTAATTAATGTTGACTTATGTTTATTTTTTATTGTGTCTTTTATTTTTCTATTCATTTTGTAAAGCACTTTGAGCTACATTTTTTGTATGAAAATGTGCTATATAAATAAATGTTGATTGATTGATTGATTCATGGCTTATACTTACAGACGCAACTCCTTTAGTTGAGGCCCCCCTGATAGTTTCACGTATCACTATAAATCACCAATAGCCAGGTAGGTTTTTTTGAAGGGTGATGGCTAAGATCTCAATACCAGTCATGCCTGTTTTTCCAGAAAAATGCTAATATAATTTATTCACTCTATTTCTGTTGTTAATAAACAAATTTAACTGATGTAACAGGCATTTAATTAGTTGTACTTATTTCTCATCGTGCTTTTAACATCTTGTGAAGTGCAATTGTAGCCAATGAATAAGCTGTTACTGGACTGAACTCATGATTGTTAAATTGGGATGTTAAGTTTTTAATTTGGTTCACAAGAGTGTTTTCCAGAGAATGTTTAACAGTATTTAAAAATAAAACATGTGTTTGGGATATCGTGAGCATAAGACTGGATGACTTGGCTTGTGGTTTAAGTGACATGAGTAATGTTTTCATGGATGATTTTGTATTACTTGAAACCCATCCAAGATTGAACTTTCTGGCCTCCGTTCCTACATGAAAACATCAGATCAAAATTTTTCTTGGCCTTTACTACAAGCTGCACTGGGCAGAGAGATATATAAAAGAGATACCAGTTTATGGTGGAGTATTCCTTTATGATCTTATTTGATCTTTTAGCATGGATTTCAGTTTATTTTTTTTTTCCTTTTTGATTTTGCATTTGCACAATGTTATAGCCTTTATGTCTACTAATATGGAATCAGAATGCACTGCAAGTTTTCCATTGATGTTAAATCATTATTTAAGCTTCTGATATAACTAAGTGAAGGGAAGTGATATAGTATAGCACTCTCATTGTAAGATAAATTGAAAATTAGTGATCTGAATTTGTCTGCTTCTATCCTGAATGTCACGTTCTCTGTAGTGCATTTCAGAGTTTAATTTAATATGGCTCAAGGCACAAGTGGATTTCTATCACACTTCTCTGCAACATAAAATGCCACAAATCACTAGGATGGTTTACTCTTTATGGACTAATTATTTTTTCCAGCATATATTGAGAATAACAGCACCTCATATTCCCATCAGAATTCTGTCAATTTGCCCCTGACCCTTGGATGACCCTTATCAGAAATAACAGTTTATAAAGACCAAGGAGTTATGAGCAACTAATGAATATTGATAGATGTAAAGAAGTCCATTTTTTTTTTCTTGAATTTTACACCATTTTAATGAGAATCACAGTCTACTTTTTGCAGCATTTTAATTATTATGTAAATCCTTTGTGTTATGTCTATTGTGAATATTGAGAGAATTTTGCAGCCAGCATGAAAGCTGATAAGGTTTTAAAAAGTTCAGGGGAAATACATACAAGCCTATACAGGAATGGTAATGCACTCAGTAAAGGAATCAATATTTTAATTGCGTGTCAACGTTTATCATTTAATTATTATAAAATGATGCATATTTTTGCAATAAAAATGATCACATTTTGCCGGTTGTTCTATGTATTTTTTTATTATTACACTTTACAAAGCAGATATCTGACTGATAGGACATAATTTTTTTAATGCTTCAACTCAATACAGAAAGAGAAAAAAAATTGCAGCTGAAAAAATCAAATGTTTTTTTGTGCTCTTCTCAGTTAGCAGGTGTTTCACTGCTGCTGTTAAAGTGATGTGTTCATCAATGATAATGTTGTATTCATTTAGAGTGATGATTGATATAGGAATAGATACAGTGTGATTGAAAGCAGCCTTTGTCAATAAGAAGGCCAGATACTCAAAGACTGTATTGGTTTGATCGTGCTCATTATTGGAGATCTTTCATACTTGTATTGACTTCCTGTCTAAATGCTGTTACTTACCTGATACTGTCATTGTTTAAATGGGATAGACATTGCTATTGAGCAGGGCTTGTCCCAATATTTATCGTAAAACATTTTCATGTCTCACTTATGTAGTGTAAATCCCTGCTGGTGTTTTAATAAATTTAGAAGGCATTTGCGGTTTACTGCCTAGTGAAGAACTGAAAGACTGGTTTCCTACTAGGATTTCAAGGTCAGAATACAGAATACTGCAATCACTTTTCCTTTTCAAATAAAATGTATCTATAGTGTAGCTAAGCTGATGATAAGGGGTTTCCCTGTTCATAAATTGGCTTTACCGTAATTGCTCTGTGTACTTATTCAAAGCAGGAAATACAGTAAAAGAATGCTTGATTGTATAAACCATAAAATTACTGGCATAAAAGTTACACCGCTGCCAAAGCAGAGATTTCGGAAACCAGAAAATTTTGTGAACTGCTCCTTCATTTAATTTTTATAATAAAAAAAGATACCCAAATCAATACACTGAACAGAATTAGGAATAGTCCAAAGCCTGGCAGGATAGACTGTCAGGTCCCTTTAATCCAGTGCTTTACTAGTAGAACTGCAGCTGTGTTTTCCCAAAATTACCAAAGTTCAGCAGCTCTAGCATACAAAATGGGATTCAGCAAAAGCCTGACGCATTGAAATGATTCCATAGACAAAATGTCTTTGTTTCTAAAAGCTTTAGTAGAAATTCAAAGTAAAACAGTTCACACAGAAAAAAAGAGAAAATTGATATAGTAAAAAAAAAAAAGAAAAGTTCTTGTTAAGAAAAGATCTGTTCAAAGTTTAAATCTTGTTTCATTTGTAATCATTACAAATCACTAAACATTTCTGAACCATTTAAGAACGGTCAGAAAAATGTACGCCTACCCCATTTAAGCAAACTCCTGTCAATCATGAATAATCCACTGCATCCACTGTACAGTGTCATCTCCAGGCAGAGGAGTAGCTTCAGTGGCAGACTTTTGTCACCGTCCTGCTCCACTGACAGACTGAGGAGATCGTTCCTCCCCTACACTATGTGACTCTTCAATTCCACCCGGGGGAGTAAATGCTAACTTTTTTTTTTCATTTTTATTACTATTTAATTTAATATTGTTTCTTTGTATCAGTATACTGCTGCTGGATTATGTGAATTTCCCCTTGGGATTAATAAAGTATCTATCTATCTATCTATCTATCTATCTATCTATCTATCTATCTATCTATCTATCTATCTATCTATCTATCATTTCTATGTTGAAAATGGGTCTTTTAAGTCCCTTTGTTCTAAACAACAATTAACTCAGTTGTCACACTATATATATCTTAGTTATAGCAAGAAAGTTCTATCTCTTATTAACTTACAGAGGGTAAAATGTGTGGGGTACAGCCCGGACACAAACAGGTAGACATGATGTTGATCACCACACACACGTTTATTTACAATATTATTTACAAATAAGTGCATCAACCCAGTGCCGCAGCACCAATCACCCCTTCAAGTCCAGGCCTTCACACAATGCTTTTTTCTTCTCTGGTCCGCCTCCACTCCTCTACTCCGAGCTCTGTCCTCTTCCACCCGACTCCAGCCATCGTATGGAGGGAGGCGGCCCCTTTTATATCCACCCGGGTGTGCTCCAAGTGTCTTCCAGTGACCTTCGGCCGACACGCCCTTGTGTGGCGGAATCACCGGCTGTGTACCCAGAAGCATTCCTGGTGTCCCCGTTCCTCTTCCCCCCAGCACTTCCGGGTGTGGTGGAAGTGCTGAGGTCCAGGGCTCCGAAGGCAGCGGGGCGCCCCCTGGTGGCGACCACGGGCCCCTACAGGGTTGAGGCTCCAAGCTCCCTACCTGTGGTCCCCAAAGCAACCAGGATGGTTGCCCCCACATGATCTGGGGAAGGCGCAAGCCCTCCTCCGGTCTTCCTGGGCGTCCCGGCCGGATCGCCTCCCCAGCCGTTTCTGACAAATGCTATACCATTGTCTATGGCTATGACTAAGCAAACACTAACATGAATTTAACTTAACTTAAAGCTTTAGCTTTCTAAGATTGGCTCTTACAATAACAGAATGGATGAACATGAATAACCTTATATTTAACAAACAGAATTGTCAGTTATCGGCAGCAGTAAACAAAGTGTGAATCTTAGAAACAAAATTAATCATTTGGCCCTGCAAATCAAAGGTTAAGAATTAAGGTGTTATTATTGACTCTGACCTTAATTTCAGATCACATATGACTAATATCACCAAGACTGCTTTATTCCATCTAAGGGTCTGGTCTCTTATAATATTTAAAGATTCCAAAAAATTAATACATGCGTTTGCATAGGGTAGTCCAGATCTAATTATGCAATTTTCATTACGCTATAACTTATTACGTTTATTACATAGAAAATCACCCGAAAAATCCCGGATCATCGAGAAGTGTGCGAACTGACAACATGAAGAATCATCTTTGCGCCGAACCGGAATCGGTCCCGTACAAATCAAAGTCATCCAGATGATCTGGATCTGCATAATTAGATCTGGACCACCCTGTATTTAGCCGACTGGATTACTGCAATGGTCTCCTATCAGGACTACCTAAAAAGAAGGTAAATCGGCTGCAGGTTGTCCAGAATGTAGTGGCAAGAATTTTAACTAAAAAGAAAAAATATGAGCATGTATACCCTGTATTAATATTTTACATTGGCTGCCAGTGTCCTTTAGCATTGATTTTTAAACACTTCTGCTTATATATAAGGCTTTTAAACAACTACCTATGTCTCAGAATGCCTGTTTTTTATGTACCAAATCACAGTCTTAGATCTGCAAATTCTGGTTTGCTTGTTATTTCTAGATCTAAGCATATAAGAATTGATGAGGCAGCTTTCCGTTCTTATGCACGTAAAATTTTGAATAATTTACCAATAGAAATACGGCAGCTAAATCTGCGGAACATTTCAAAAAAACATCTGAAAACCCTTTTTTTTTAATCTGGCTTTCTAGTAATTATATCATAATAATATGATCTGATTATAAGTTTTATCTCTTTGATGTGTTAATAAGTACCCAGCATTAATCCATTGC
Source organism: Polypterus bichir lapradei (assembly GCA_026402145.1). NCBI lineage: Eukaryota > Metazoa > Chordata > Cladistia > Polypteriformes > Polypteridae > Polypterus > Polypterus bichir. The sequence goes on from JANRMT010062820.1 coordinate 6,216,187, forward strand.
TTGTTTACGTTTTTTGTCTGCCAACCACACCTGCTGAAAGTGCTCTATTCTGCAGTCACCTGGGCTACTGGAGGAAACGTGGAGAACTTGGGAACCTTATAATCGACTGTGCTAACTGTATCAACTATGCTCAGTGGAGAGTGGACGACTGACTGGCCGAGGTCATTCTGACTTTCATGATGCAGAAACTGATTACCATCAGACCTACTGTAATTATTTAATTTGCTTGTTTCTGTCTTCCGAGTACGGTCCTCCAAGGGTTTATTTTTCTCCTATGACCCAGCATGGGAGTTTTTTGTTTTCCTCTCCTCCATGCCAGCTATTCAAGCAATCACATTCAAGAATCAAGAACTTCATCTTCATCCTAAATCAACGCAAACCTCTATGGACTGTTTTATTTGCTTCTGTATCTTCTGATTAACTTTAGTAACATCAAACTGTTTCTACTCAATGGGTTGTCATGCAACTATGCCTACGTAAAATGTAGATATATACTGTATATATTTATTTTTATATATATTGATTAGATCTGGTTGTTCTATTGTCTGCCTTAATGTATAAATATTTTAACTAGAAAACCTTTTTCTGATAAAAGTTTGTTTTGGAATTTAGTGGTTAAATTTTGCTTAACAATACCTGGTTGATTTTGTATTTAGTATACTTACATTTATTAGAAATTATTACAGTATTAATTAATGATTCTAATCCAAATTAATAAGGTATATCTTTGTATTTTGTTGATTAATCTGAGGAAAGCACCTTGAGTTGCACATAAGGTGCTTTATAAATAAAGTTATTAATTATTATTCTCCATTGTACTTTTCCTTGTGAGAGTAATGGTAGTAATTTGCCAAGCTGGGCCATCATAATCTCAGCAGCATTTTCCACCTCCTCTTTGGGAATTTCTAGTTTTTCTTAGGACATTCCATGTCTTGGGTTTCTCTGCATCTTTTCCCTGTGAATGTGCCTGTTATTTCTCACCGCAAAAGGCACACAAGGGGAATCCTTACCACATGCTCAACCTCCTCAATAAATGTTTATCGATACAGAGAAGCAGCATTTCTACTGTTCCCAGTGAACATGTCTTTCTCTAACAGACTCGGAGAATTAGACCTGTTTAGTCTTGAGCAGAGGAGACTATGTCGGTAGCTAATTCCAGTATTTAAAATCCTCAAAGGCACTGATAAAGCAGATCCAGCAGATTTTTTTCAGATTAAGGGTGAATCACATACTCAAGGACATCAGTTGAAATTAAGGGTAAGTGCAGTTAAAACTGAACTTTACAGAAAAAGTTGCCGGACTCTGGAAAAAACTACCAAGATGTAGTTGAAGCAGCAACCTTGACAACCTTTAAGAAAAATCAGGATGAGATATTGGCACAATTTAGCTATTAGCTAAACAGATGAGCTTTATGGACTAAATGGTCTCCTCTCATTTGTCAAATTTCTTACATTCTTATATGCAAAAAGAGCTAAGTTGTCAATTGAAGCCATCATTTGAATGCTCAGTCAACATTCTTATCCTCACCTATAGTTACAAGCTCTGAGCAGTGACTAAAAGAATGAGATTGCAAAAACAAATGACCAAAATGAGCTACTTGCAAAGGGTTGCTAAGCTCATTCTGTCCACTTTTGTTGAGGAGTTCAGCAGTATGGAAGTATTTTGGAATAGAATTGCTGCTTCTCAGGATTGAGAAGATCCAGTTGTGGTGGTCCAGGTACGTAGTTTGAATACCTTCTGAGTCCGTGCTTTGGGACTGTACAGGACACAAGTACATACTACAGGGATTGGCCTTGGAGTGCCTGGGAATTGCTCAGGAGGAGTGCAAAGATGTGGCTGCAGATGAGGTGACCTGGCCTGTCCAGCTGAGCTTGTTGCCACCACAGATTTTGTCAGGGTAAACAGAGTGAAAAAACAAGGTAATACGGAAACTTTCGAATACTTAAAAAAACTTTGCCAAAATAAGTTTCAACAACATTTAAAGAAACTGATTAATTTAATTTCTAATTATTCCCAAAATGAGTGTACATCCCTCAAGTGTGCAGTTGCCCTGTTCAGAGCTGGTTGGATTTTTGCGACCAATGCTTCCAGGATATGACCCCCATTACCCTGTACTGAATTAAGCAGTTTAATAATGAATGGATCAATAATTACTAAATAACCAAGTCTGGAAAATGTGCAAGTGAGATGTTTGAATAGATACATAGACATATAAAAAAAGAGGGCTATGTGACAACAGCTTCCAAATACCACATCATATTTTTTCACATCTGATTATTACATCAGAAAAAATGTTTCTTTATAAGCTAATTATGCCATTTTTGAGGGCACCCCCCACCTAATCTTTATTTATGGTACTTTACTATAACAGGATTAATTTAAAATATTGCAGCAAATTTAGCTCTTCTAATATATTTCGAAAATATAAGTTGAAACTGCTTCTTATGGGACTTAACATGATCCATTCCAAGCTGATGTGTTCTGCTCCGATATCTGCTATGATCTCTACAATAACATTTTTTGTAATTCCTCTTTTATTTTCCTGTTCCTGAGTATTCAGGTTACCTTCACTGGAAGAGTAAATTCTTATCACATGAAAAAGTCATAATTTACCTTTAATACTCCTCAAAGGAACACAATAACCTTCAAAAAGGATGCCTTACATGAAAATAAAGAAAAAAACGGGTTGGCCTAAAAAATATTGTATTAAGAATGTCACATCTTATTACTAATCATGTTTGTGTGAAAAGCATTATTAGTAATAATGCTTTTATCACACCACAGCAGTGACATGTGAACCAAAAGTCTTAGTTTGAGGAATCATGTCAGTGAGTCTGCGTGTCTACAGATTTACTGGAACAGGATTAACATTAAAGAATTAAGTGAAATCAGCTCTCCCTGTGACAGTAAAAATTAGGTTATAGCCAATGGCAGCAGAGGAAAAGGATTCATTGTGGAATGGGGCTTGTCAGGGAGAAACTACAGATTGGACGCCACTTCTTTGGAGTACCTGTTGTTTCAGCTGGTTTTATAAGCATGAATGTAGGCTCATGTAAGTCATCTGAGCCTATTTTAAAATGAATTGATTTAGAATTTGTAAGTAGAAATTGAGATAGATAACCATTTGCAGGCACATATTTAAGACACCAGAGTTAAATCTGAAACTTGCCCCGTGTAACTAGGCTAACTTGTCACCTTTATCTGACTGCTTATATGTATCTTCTTAGAAAAAGTATTCCATTAATTACTAATGAGGTGTGATGTGTGAAGGTGCTATGCTAATAAGAATGAATTTCTGCTCACAATATTGCCTTTATCTGCAGTGGGCTGGTGCTCTGCCCGGGGTTTGTTTCCTGCCTTGTGCCCTGTGTTGGCTGGGATTGGCTCCAGCAGACCCCCTTGACCCTGTAGTTAGGATATAGCGGGTTGGATAATGGATGGATGGATATTGCCTTTATACATTATTTAATTTGGAAGAACACAACAATCTGACTAAGAGGATGCTTGACAAAAATAAAGTAACCTTGGCAGACCCTGGGCAGCTTTGCCGACTGTTCATGGGAAATGGATAAGTGCTCACTGAGGGCCCCAAAAGTACGCCAGCTCCAAAGTGTAAAGTAAATATTTATTTTCAGTTAAGTGGAAAAATAAGTACACTCCATGGAAATTGTTGAGGTTTCTTTATTTTAAAAATGAAAACATTAGATCTTCATGTAAACAGTTCCCATAGATAAAAATGATATATTTGAATTAAAACACTAGGAAAAAATTACCAGTTAACTCATTTGTTTAAAGAATATCAATAGATGTAATGGTCTACAGGGGAAACATGGCCTTAGAAGGTGGTATTGCCCCATTTAGCAGAAATGACTTCTTGGAGGCATTGGGCATAACTGCCCACCAGTCTCTGAAACCAACTTGGTGAATTTTTTGACCACTCCACCATTCAAAATTCCTTCAGCTGTAAAATGTCTGTGGGTCTTCTTGTATGTACTGCCATTTCAAATAGTCCCCACAACATTTCAATGGGTTATAAATTAGGGCTTTGAATAGGCCAGACCATAGCCTTCCATTTTTTTTCTATTTCAGTCATTCTTTAGTGTATTTAGTAGTGTGCTTTGGATCATTATTGTGTTGAAAGGTCCATTTCTGATTCAAATTCAACTTTTGGACAGATGGTCTCACCTCTTCCTCATGTACATACTGTAGTTGACCTGATGACTGCAAACTACCCGAGTGCTGTGGAAGCAAAGCCACCCAAACCATAACATTTCTCTCACCATGCTTCACAGCTGGCATGAGGTTCTTCTCCTGAAGTTCAGTCTTCTGTTTGTCAAAAATGTCTACTGTTAATGTGGCCAAACATCTTAGCTTCATCTGTCCAGAGCACATTGTCCCAGAAGGCCTGGTCTTTGACTAGATGTTCAATGGCTAACTGTCAGCTTCCTCTGAAGTTCTTTTTAAACAGCAAAAGATTTTTTACTGACACACCTCACATGCAGGTCAAATTTGTACAATCTCTTTTTAAAAGAAGATGTGTGTGCTTTGACACTAATTTTTGCAAGAGGTACCTGCAAATCCTGCGATGACATTTTGGCTTTCTTGTAGACTTCCTTTAGTTTAGTATTTTACTGTGGAATTTTAGCTTGAGATCACAGTCAGCTCAGCCTTATATATGTTTGTGCTGTGGGTGAGCAAAGACAAAATGTGCAAAGACAAAATGGGTAAGGTTAAAACATAAGCCTTTTCCTGCCAATTAGTTATATGCAAAAATTAGAGGTTTACCTGGTACAGTCAACTTGAGCTTATTACCCAGTAACAATTACATATGAAAAGGCAGATCCTTAGATGGCTGTTGACTAATTTACCATGGTGGTTTACTATACCAAACTGATACTAATCTTATTGGGTTTGTATGTCATTGCTCTAAATTTAAGAGAATACTTTTTCTTGTAGCGATGTGCCTTTATTTTTTTTACCTCATGGTCTTTTGTCGGACTCTGTAGTGTATTGTGGTATTTTCATCCTCAGCTCACTTTTGGGGTCTTTGAAATGTCTTCTGCCCCCACATATAGAAAAGTGTGTCTCTTTCTGGTACAAGAGTGTAGGCACAGCAATCGCCTCCTTAAAGTATAGCTTCTTCTTTCAGACAGCGATCTGTTACTGGCACAGTGATTGGAAGAGTGGATCTTAGAGTTAAATCAGAGTGTCACGCTCCAAGGTCCTATAAAGTGCAGCTTCCTTGCACAAGCAAAGCTCTTTCTTGCTCTGACAAGAGTTGTCAGTTTGTGAAATAGATTCATGTATCTAACTGAAAGGGAGGCATAGTCTCTGGTTATTGGTTCCTTCTAGTTATGCTTACATACACGAGCTTTACTTTGTACATCACACTAGTGTTGCCAGAAATTTGTTGGTGGGTGGGCATATATGAAATCAGGTGGACAAATAAAATTTAAAAAACTAACACAAATATCAAAATTGCATTATTTAAAATACTAGGGAGCTTCGCTGACCAACCCACCTGCCTGCGCTATGCGCTAGCAACTAAGCGTCTCTGCCGCTTGCGTATGTAGATTTCACTTTCACCAAATGACAAAACTTTTAATTCTCGCGGATAGGCCTGTTCATTGGGAAAAACACTACTTTTCCCTGATGACAACACGAATTAGATGATCTACAAGTCTCCGAACAATATCTACATACTTCTGTCATATCACTTATGTCCATATATTCGATCTCTTTTCACTTTTAACTTTTTGTCACTATCACATTGAATTTTGATTCCATGTTTGGAATTACATCATGATAACACAACGTATAACTGCCCGTGAGTGAATATTGTTTCTTTCTCTCCACATGAACTGTGTCTGACAATAGCGTTCACACAAATGTGAAATGATTGAACCACGTGCGTGGTTGTAAATGTTTTAGATGTGGGCAGGACTTTTCCAAATCTCTTTGCATAAAGTCTTGTCTCACAGGGCTTGAAATTTTCTCACACGGGATTTCACTTTCACCAAACAACAAATCTTTTAATTCTCGTGGATACGCCCCTTCACTAAGAAGAAACACTACTTTTCCCTGATGGCAACACGAATTAGACGATCGATAAGTCCCAGACTTAAAGTTTAAATCCGAACAATATATTCGATCTCTTTTCACTGTTCTGTTATTTCACCGAGTAATAATTTCTGTTTGTTTGCACTAATGTAATCTTTACCATAATTTTTCTGAGTGTTTCGAATTTTCGTACTTCCGTTATCTCTAACCTGCCCTGCATGTGTATCGCGCCAACGTCTTTGAATTCTTTACGAAGTTCTACTTTGTCATCTACTCTGTCTTTTATTTTTGGCCCTGGGTATGGTTAAACCTCTTGGCACAAAGTCTCGTCTTGTGGGATGTGAAAGTGTCTCTCTGAGAAGATCACGTCTCGTCTGTCTTCCCAAGATTTTTTTTATTATAATAGATATATATTTCAATTTGAAAATTGATTGGCTGGGTAAGGGCTCCAAGTGGGTGGGCGATTGCCCATCCATGAACACCTTTGACTGTGTTGGTTCAACATAAAGACAACAAGGTATATGAAAGAAAAGACTAAAAATCAAAACAGTACAAATAAAGTATAATAAAATTCACATGAAACGAAAACAAAAAAACATATTCCACAATAAAATAAAGCAAAAATAATAAACTAAATTATGGATTGATTAATTATTTCTGTGAGTTAATCTGGTCGGTGTGCACCAGATACTTTCAGGTGCACGTCAAGTACTATTGCATGTACAACAGATACTATTACCTGTTTTGTGTTAGCATCTATTAGTCTTTCCTTTAATGTACCTTGTTGAAAAGAAAATTACAGTATGTCCCCTCAGGGGCTACCTACTACAAAAATAAGACAGGAAACATGAGCAGGGATAAAACTCTTGCAACAACAATGTTATGAACTTGGGGTTCCTCTGTACACGGATTCCCAGAATATTTCTCAAAATGCCACTAACAAGGGAAAAGACCATCAAAATCCTGGCAAATAACACAGGCAAATGGTAATAAGATAGAAAGGTTTATTTTACAAGAATGCAGCTGTAATTACAAGAAGCTCTGTAAAGCAGAAAAAGACAAAACGTTGTTGGCAGCAAAGTCGAAAAACAGAAGACAAGGTACATTAATCCAATAAATCACTAAGCATGGAAAAAATCATAAAGGACCCATGTTTGTCCAAATGAAATGCAAGGTACTATGGGATACCCTTCTCCTTTAAAGGGCTAAGGATGGTACCCTCGAGTTGATGGCCAGGTGTCCCTTCCTCTTGAGCAGCCACCTACAGAACAAATTATACATAACAATGACTAGCATTCATTAAAGGAATGACGTAAATAATTAACAAAAGTAACATTAATATAAATGAAGGAGTCAAGAATTAACAAAAAAAGACAGAACAGGAATTTAAACTCCAGCCGGGAGAAGAACCTTGGCTGAAATACATCACATAACCCCTTTGGCCAATAAAAAAAAAAACAATTTTTAATATTTAAAGATTTATTCAGAAAAAATATACAAAGGAGAACACAGGCCAGGAGTACAGAAAAAAAAACAAAACAAAAAGTCTGCATATACTGTAGGTTTAACTTGAGAGCAAATAAACACAAATTAAAACCCAAAACACAGTACCAAATAATGAAAGTTAAAAGTTAATAAACCAGGAGAATCCAAACACAAATGTAAACTCGAAAGCCAAAGAACATTAGATAATAGCAAAGCCAAGCTACCAGGTGCTGCTGGTTCTTAAATGACACTGGGCTCCGTTCCCCAACTGCAGCGTCAGATGTCTGTCACCCTTGGTTTAACACAAAGAACACAGGGTACATAATGTATAGGGAAATGAAACATACTACACCCGAAACAAACTATTACACAAATAAACAAAACAGTATTCATAATAATCTTTAAGAAAATACATAAAAAAAAGACATTGAAAGAAAAGACATCCCAGCCAAGGATGGAAAAAACAAATGAATCTATTTCAAAAGGGTGGCGCAGTGGTAGCGCTGCTGCCTAGCAGTTAGGAGACCTGGGTTCGCTTCCCGGGTCCTCCCTGCGTGGAGTTTGCATGTTCTCCCCGTGTCTGCGTGGGTTTCCTCTGGGTTTCTCCCAAAGACATGTGGATTGGTGATTCTAAATTGGCCCTGGTGTGTTTGTGTGTGTCCTGTGGTGGGTTGGCACCCTACCCGGGTTTAGTTTGTGCCCTGTGTTGGCTGGGATTGGCTCGTGACCCTGTGTTCAGAATCAGTGGGTTGGAGGATGGATGGATCTATTCCAGAAAAACAAATAAACTTCATTTTTGAAGTAAGCATCTCATTATGCTTTGTTTCATGTATGTTCAGTGTATTAGCACCAAATTCACTCTGCACTGTAATGTGGTTAATTACTTTGTAAAATGCTTTGTTATATTGTTTGATGTGAAAAGCCTAGTTAATGGATTGTAATTAAGTTAATGACTACTGAATGTGCAACATTTTTAACAATGAAAACATTAAGGCAGCTGATTAACAGTGGGTAGATATTGATGCCCACATTAGTTACATTTTTCCTTTTCTTAAAACATAGCGAGAAAGCAGTGCTGCAGTCATTAGAATTAGTTTTCACAGCTTGGGTGTCGCCAGTTTCAAATTCAGGTTTGGAAACATCTTGCATTTATTTAGCGCCTTTTTTATAAATTGTTATAAATTTCCTCTAGAGACTCTTGTGTCAAGCTAGTTATGCTAAGTTGCCCAGGTATGCTTGTCCGTAAGAATGGAGCCTCTATCACAGCATAAATAAACTGATGTTAAGCACCAAAAGGTCTACTGAGCTGTACCCATATCACCTCAATGGGATATATTACATGTTTTTTTATTTATTGTATCCAAAACATTATATAATTCACAATAGCACAATTGCTTCTTAGTGGGTGAGATGACAGTAAGGATTAAACAACAACTCAGTTCATAATCCACTTCTTAGCCACTGGGACATTCTCAATACATAATTTTTAGGATGCTATGAATTTAGTAAACACCCCCATCAGACCCTGTTTAACCAAGTCTGAGCCCTTGTGGACTTACTATAACTTACTATAACTGTCAACCAATGACATTCTGATTCTAAAGGCAAGCATTAATGTGCGCCGACCATTATCACTTTTTCAACTAGCTTTATTATATGAGCTAACCATTTACTGCATTGCAGTCCCATGCAGTAAGAAAACTTAAAAAATGAAAAGTACTTCAGTCCAATTTACAGTGCCTATAATATTTATTCACCCCTTGGAAGTTTTCATACTTTATGGTTATACAACATTACATCACAATGGATTTAATTTGGATTTTTTGACATTGATCAACACATAAAGAATCTTTAAAAAAAAAAAAGTGAAAACAGGTTTCTGCAAGGTTATCTAAGTTAATTACAAATACAACACACAAAATAATTGCCTGTGTAAGTATTCACCTCCTTTAAGTCAGTACTGTATTTAGAAGATGAACATCTGGCCACCATGACAATCTTGAGTCTTAGTGCACAGGCATCTCTGTTTCAGCTATACGCATCTGCACTCTGCCACTTTTCTCCACACTCTTCTTTGCAAAACTGTTCAAACTCTCTCAGACTGCATGTAGATTGTGTGTGAACAGTCTTTACCAAGTCCAGCCATAAATTCTTATTTGGGTTGAGATCTTGACTCTGCCCTGCCCACTCCAACACATTGACATTGCTGTTTTTGTGTCTTGCTGGAAAACAAATCATCTCCCAGGGTGCAGTTGAAAACCTGTTAGGGGCAGATCTGGCAGTTGGAAAGTTTTGCTTCATGCAAATAAGCAGAGACACATGGAATAAATTAACAAGCAGTGTGGTGGAAAAAAGGACTTTAGGGACCATCAGATCTTGATTTAATAATATTTTGGACAATCTTGTCGATAGACAAAGATTAAAAAGCACGAAAATTCAAAAGAAAGAAACATCTGACTTGGCTGTGCCAGTCCCAGTGAGGCATTCTGCAGACATATTGCTGTTTGTATAAAGGAGCCCCAGCTGTGTTTCTTGACACACTTCTATTGAATAATTCGTTGGGTGAAAGTCCTCAGTGTTTGTGTGTCACGGAGAGGATGTGCAGCATTGTTTATTGTGGCTCTCATTTTTGTTTAAATTTTCTCCTTTGCTACAACCTCCAGGAGGTCCAGAGTGCATTCTATAACTGAGCTTGCCCTTTTAATTAGCTTGTTGATTCGGTGGGCAACTCATGAAGTGATGTTACTAGCTCAGTACATCACAGCGTAGAAAATTGCACTGGCTATCAAAGAGTTGTGGAAGGCATGAAAGATTTCAGCCCCCCCCCCCCCATTAAAGGAACACAGACTCCAAAGAAAGAAGAGCCTGCTCTGCACATTGTTATATAGTTTCTCTGTGTTCCAAGACCAGAACAACCTGTCATTAATGTGGACCCCCAAGTACTTTTTAGGAATGACCACCTCTACATCCACTTTCTAAATAGTGACTGGACATAGAGGCTCTTTGGTGCAGTGAAAGTCAGTAATCAGTTCCTTTGTTTTGCTGATGTTAACATTCAAACAATTCTCTTTGCCCCAGGAAACAAACTTTTCCACCTAAATTCTCTTCTCTGTCTCATTCTTTTTATCAATACATCCCACAAGTGCAGAATCATCTGAAATCAGTTTCTGTAAGTGACATGCTCTTGGGCCTCATGTATAAACACTGCGTATGCCCGTTTCCACGCTCACTTTGAGATGTATAAAAACTAAACTTAGCATAAAGCCATGTCCATACTCACGCCATCCTTACCCTGTATGCATGCAAGTTTCCACTGAGTTTTTCAAACTGGCAGCACCCAGCGTCAAAGCATTGCTACTGTTCCTGTCTGGTTTCCCATTTTATTTTAGATTCACATCCCTGACACGGCTTTATCAATTGCACTGAAATTAACAGCATATCATTTATAAATGTAAGGCATCTGATTGTAATCAACCTGTAACAATATAATGGTGCATGGAATGGCCAAACTATTCCAAATACCATAGCTGCTTTAGCTTTGTTACTCTCAGTGCACCACTCAGAGTATTTTAACCAACTGTATCTGAGTGTGAAATCACAGTTTTACAGCAGCTGATCGGAAAGCTCTACAGCGAATAGTGTCAACAGCACAGAGGACTATCGGGATACAGCTTCTAGCATACGCTGCCTCAGGCATGTGCATAGCCCATTTGAACTTCTCCCATTCGGCAAAGGCTTCAGAGCCTTTCCTGTAGGGACCTCACTGTTCAAAAACAGTTTCATCCCAAGAGCTATTAACGCACTTAATCAGTCCATCAAGTGCTCCTGGTAGAATTGTTTGTACTAAGAATTACAATTACCTCACTGTAAACTTGCACTACAGTTCTAATATCTGAGCCACTTTATGAATCATTTGCACTATCTGTACTATTATGTACATGTATTTTGTACTTATGCTTTCATATTGTATATTTTTCATTGTTTTTTATTGGATTATTATTATTATTATTTTATCATTATATAGGAAAATAAGTTTATGGTGGATCTGCATACTGAATCTCATTGTAGCATGCAATAACAATAAAGGAATTAAATTCAATAGAAGAGAGCTATATTCTTGGAGATTTTGATAACATTTTTAAGATGAAATCCATTAAAGTATGTATATTACATTATACAGATACATTTTTAACTTCATTTATATAATGTATAGTGTTATTAATTAAACGTGTAGACACGGTGGAGTAGCGGTAGCGATGAGCTGGCGCCCCGTCCAGGGATTGTTCCTGCCTCCCGCAAGATGCTTGCTGGGACTGGTGGGAACCTGTATGGATAGATGGATGCAATAATTAAACATGTACTATGAAGATATTTCAATGTTCCTTACATGTTTTGAAGAATCGGCGTTCTAAGCTTACAGCTGGTTCGACATTTATTACAGAGCTTATTGTGTGGCTATTGTTGACGTGGAAAAAGAAAAGAAAGGAGAGGAATTGGGGGTGGGTATGTTTAAAAGAGACTTTACTGCTGCATTAAATTATTTCATTGAGGGTCGCACACATCCCAGAAAGCATCTTGTGGGAGGCTGGAACAATCTCTGGATGGGATACCAGCTCATTGCTACCACAGCACTACCGTGCCCCCATTTTTAACACATGCTTTAATTCATTTCATCATTAAAATGATATCAAGTATACATCTTAGTATTTAAACTTTTCAGAGAGTTGTTATATCATAAATATAATGTATTCCATGTCCTGTCGGTGTAAGAGAAAGCCTGTTTAAGAAGCACGTAGTGATTTACACACACACAGAGCACATAGAAGAACATGTACAATATGAAGCATTTAACATGCTACTTTAGCTACGATGGGATCTGAGAAACTCTAGTAAACATTGATTTTAAGATTAAACTTACAGCGTTCTACTTTAACGACAGATAAACTATGAGATTAAAGTTGACATTTTGACCTTTCTTTCCATTGTGTCCCTATTTTTTTTTCTTTTCTCTGTATCCTAATACGCTTCCGCATGACACTCAGATGGTGGGCTACAACTCGCCTTTTCACAGCGACTTTGATATCTGAACACTTCTTTTTTTATTTTGGGCACGGTGCAACTTTCTGAACTTGAACTTTTGAGTTTCTCCGCCACTCTGTATCACTCGATCAACTTCTTTTTTGTTGTTTATATCACTGCTTAATAGTACGTTTTTCCTTGCCTCCGCTTTGCATTCGCTGAAATGCCATTGTCTTTTAACCTAACACCGAATGGGGAGGGTGATGTTTATGCTGATTTGCATATTAAAATATGCTAAATTCTGAGAGGAGTCAGGGTGGGACGGCAGGCAAGTGCACGTGCGTTACTTTTCACGCCAACCAGGATTTATGTAGCAGAAGTGCATGGAAGTTGGCTTACACATTGTTTTTTGCATCTGAATTTTTTTGTGCATAGGACATTTCCACTTTTGTCTGTAAATTCGTCATTAGATACGGGGGTCTTCCCAGACTGTCTTAAGACTGCTGTAGTTAAACCCCTTCTTAAGAAACATAATCTTGACCCCTCGGCTCTTGAAAATTTTAGACCCATCTCTAACCTGCCTTTCTTAAGCAAAGTTCTGGAGAAAGCAGTCATTATGCAGTTAAATGACCACCTAAATAAACATGCTATTCTTGATAAATTTCAGTTGGGTTTTAGAATAAATCACAGCACAGAAACTGCACTCGTTAAAGTAGTAAATGATTTGCGAATGAACGCAGACAGAGGCCATATATCTGTTCTCATCCTCTTAGATCTGAGTGCTGCATTTGACACTATTGATCATAATATTCTTAGAAATCGCCTTAGTCAATGGGTGGGCCTCTCTGGCAGTGTCTTAAATTGGTTTGAATCCTACCTGACAGGGAGAAAATTTTTTGTTAGTTGTGGTAATTACAACTCAAAGACACATGATATCCGATATGGTGTTCCACAAGGCTCTATCCTGGGTCCACTGTTATTCTCAATCTACATGCTTCCGTTAGGTCAGATTATTTCAGGGCACAACGTGAGCTACCACAGCTATGCTGATGACACACAGCTGTATTTATCAGTAGCACCTGATGACCCCGATTCTATTGATTCACTAACACAATGTCTGACTTGTATCTCAGAATGGATGAATAGTAACTTTCTCAAGTTAAATAAAGAGAAAACTGAAATCTTAGTGATTGGCAATAATGGATACAATGAGGCTATTAGAAGTAAACTGGATACATTAGGATTAAAAGTCAAGACGGAGGTAAAAAGCTTAGGGGTAATTGTTGACTGTAATCTGAATTTTAAATCGCATATTAATCAGATCACTAGGACAGCATTTTTTCACTTAAGAAACATAAGTAAAGTTATACCTCTTATATCACTGAAAGATGCTGAGAAATTAGTTCACGCGTTTGTTTTCAGTCGTCTAGATTACTGTAACGCACTCCTCTCAGGACTACCCAAGAAAGACATAAATCGTTTGCAACTAGTGCAGAATGCAGCTGCTATAATCCTAACTAGGAAAAGAAAATCCGAACACATTTCTCCAGTTCTGATGTCACTACACTGGTTACCTGTGTCATTCAGGATTGACTTTAAAATTATGCTTATGGTTTATAAAGCCTTAAATAATCTCGTCCCTTCTTATATATCGGAGTGTCTGACACCTTATATTCCAAATCGTAACCTCAGATCCTCAAATGAGTGTCTCCTTAGAATTCCAAGAACAAAACTTAAAAGAAGTGGTGAGGCGGCCTTCTGCTGCTATGCACCTAAAATCTGGAATAGCCTGCCAATAGGAATTCGCCAGGCTAATACAGTGGAGCACTTTAAAACACTGCTGAAAACATATTACTTTAAAATGGCCTTTCTATAACTTCAATTTAACTTAATTTAACTTAATCCTGATACTCTGTATGTTCAATTTCCTCATAATAACTATTCAGGGTAGCTCTAAAATCCGTACTGACCCCTACTCTCTTTTCTGTTTCTTTTTCCGGTTTCTTTGTGGTGGTGGCCTGCGCCACCTCCACCTACTCAAAGCTTCATGATGCTCCAACAATGATGGATGGATTAAAAGGCAGAATTCTACGTAACCATCATCATCAAGCCTTTCCGTGAGAACCCTAAATCCAAAGAGGACTGTTGCATTTATGTTAGGTAGAATGCCCAGAGGGGACTGGGCGGTCTCATGGTCTGGAATCCCTACAGATTTTATTTTTTTTTTCTCCAGCCGTCTGGAGTTTTTTTTTTGTTTTTTCTGTCCCCCCCTGGCCATTGAACCTTACTCTTATTCGATGTTAATTAATGCTGATTTATTTTGTTTTCTTATTGTGTTTTTTATTTTTCTATTCTTTATTATGTAAAGCACTTTGAGCTACTGTTTGTATGAATATGTGCTATATAAATAAAATGTTGTTGTTGTTGTTGTTGTTGTATAGCATGTTTTAGTGTGAGTTCTACACACGGCGTTATGCATGAGGCCCCTGGTGTTATATTTATAGTCAGAGGTGTACAAAACAGCATGTCCAATATAATGTCTAATGTGTAAACACTACTTTATGATTTTAATTATAGAGAAATGTTTCTTGGCCACTTAAATGGATATGTTGTGATTAAGTTGTTTTAGATTTTTGATATTGATGCATGTGTAGCAGAGCTCAGAACTCAAGTAGAATTCTGAAATACTGAAAGATTTTCATTTAACTTTACTACTCTATTATTTATTCTATTAATCGAATATTCATTCTTTACTGTTACACTTTATGCTATTGCTTTCATGCCTGATAGGTATAGGTTTTAATACAACCTGGTGCTGCAAAAGTTCATTGAAAGAAATTAACCTTGAGCATCTAAAAGCATGTATCCATATCTCTTTCCTAATTGTATAGTGTGTCTGCTGGGAGCCTCTTATGATTTTGAGATTCGCTGAATGAGTCTCCAGTGGCACTCATCTAGGAAGAGACATATTCCACAGATTCAGTTTTGCACCATGCACAAACCCGACAAAATTAGTCAAAACCAAAAAGTGGCATGAAAGCATGATTTATTAATAAAAATGCTGCTGAATGACATGCACAAGCTGCCATTCAAGAAAATTCTTTTTTACTTCTTTTTTACTCCTTTTGTCGCAATAAAAGTTGAAAGTTTAAATAAGAATGTAAAGTTGAGGTATGTGGTAAAATATTTAGTTGATTGATTGGATCATATTTTTATAGAACATAAAATATGTTTCCAGAGATTTGTATTTTTAATAGTATTTAAGTAGTTTTGTCAGTTACAATGGTCATAATTTATTTTAAGTCCTTACTATTTAAAGTTTACAGTGTTAAAATTTAAATATGCTAGGTAAGAATCAGCTCTAGCTCCACACTATAATAAATTCTGCCACCCGATACTTCCTCAATGTTATGTTTCAGCCCGGCCTAAGTGAATTTTTCATTTATTCAAAGTTTGTAGTGTTTCAAATATAATTTTGTATATTGTGTAATGAAGTTTGTTTTGGTTCCATTTTGCCTCTTTGTAATATTGTGATTTATTTTTTGGTATTGTGCTTAAGCAGGAGCTCACCTGTATAGTTTGGCCAGAAAGATGACAGGTGTTTATTATTTTACATCTGTTGACACTGTATTGTGTTTACTCTCTGCATTTATCCCACAGCTTAATTGTACAGTATATTAATAAACATTTTATTTTTGTAGTTTATTACCTCTTTGTTGTGGATGGCAAAAGAGAGCTGCCTATCACATACAACCCTGTAATATTATCAATATAACTATACTAAAAACATATTTTTCCTTTATAAAAACTTTTCATTCTTTTTATCACAAATCTATGTGATATGTGATATTTTTTATTTGTCTACTTTGAGAATAAGTTACAGCATTCTGAATGCCAAGTTACAGTACACTACAATAATTAGCTGAATGCTCATAATTTGTGTTGATGAACTCACATTTGCATTGGCACACCTTCTTAGAAAACAAGTGTAACAAAGAGTGTGCCAGCAGTTGCCTACATCCCTACTCTTATTGAAAACCAAATTATTATTTACAGATATTTCTGAATTATTGATGGCATCCCAACAGACTCAACTGAATAACCTTAAAATGATTTACAGTTGTCTATAAATATTTTTTAGATTTATTGAAAAAACTACTTAGTCTTTTTTATTTTAAAATACTATTGGTTGATTATAAATATATATTAATGACTAGCTGTTCTGCTTGTCCAAGACAGATTGAAATTTAAGTAATCAATGTAGACCTCAGTGTTAATGTTCGCAGTACACTGCGTGCAATGCATATGTCTCTGTTACATGCCATTTAGTATTCAATTCATAAAAGTAGTGTTAATGTGTGGGATGTGAAATCTATTGGAATGGCAAAAGTAATGCAATTTATTACTAAAAATGTTTGTGATCTTTTGGAATGGCAGTGACATAGCAACCATACAAACACACAGACACTTATCCTCTTACTAAGGTGGATATATGTTAAAATCATTTTAGATGTATATCTTTATAAGAATAAAAATTGTAAATATATTTTTAAAAGTTTGAAATAAAATCTGATCAGCCAAGCTGCAATTATATGAATTCGAGTTTGATTAAAATATATGCAGATAGAACTATCTACCTACATATCAAATGCTAACTTAACCACGTACTGTAATTGGGCTTCGTGTCCTTCTCACGGCGAGTGGTCATGTTTTGTGAGGACTGGAGATCCAAGTGTTTTCTAGTTTACTACATCATCTTCCATTAATTTAAATTGTACATTGAAATTAAATTGGTGGCACAATGAGTTACTGTACGTATCTCTGCTGCCTCATGGGTACTAAGCCTGATCTGCAGTAGTCATTGTTTAGGTGGAGTTTGTAAATTCATCCCAGTTTTACATGGATTTTAACCAGATGCTCAAGTTTCCTCTCAAAGATTTGCAAGATAGGTTAGATGATATTAATCAATTTAAATGTGTTAAGAATTGGGACACTGCATTAGATGTTTTGCTTTAAATACATTTTTTCGTGGTGGGCTGGCGCCCTGCCCGGGTTTGTTTCCTGCCTTGTGCCCTGTGTTGGCTAGGATTGGCTCCAGCAGACCCCCGTGACCTTGTGTTAGGATATAGCGGGTTGGATAATGGATGGATAGATGGATGGACACATTTTTTCCCTTACATTTTAATAATATTTTGAAAACTAAATAACTCTAACCATGTATGTATTTGGCGAAAACAGTTTAATGTTTTAAGAAAAGCATAAATGAGAAAGAGAAATATTTTCCTTCAATAACATTCCCATTGATTCTAAAAGGATAAAATGTATTAGTAATGAGGTTGAAAATCTCTAGGCCTGTTCACAGTACCCTTTGGAGTATTATTCATAATGCTTGATTTGTTTCCGAAATGTTGGCTATAGACAAAAGGATGCACCACATCTGGAACTCTAGGAAGAGGAGGTGTGGAGTAGTCAGCAATCTGTCAGTTGATTGCTAGGGCATGCTGCACTGCTGCCAAGGGGTGCCTCCCAGGAAGCACTGTTCACCTTGTCATGAAGACTCTGCTAAAATCCAAGATTAGTCCAAGCTAACAGTTGAATTCTTGAGCCATCTTAGTCTTGTGCTCTTAGTGTCTGGTTTTCTGGTTAACATTTCATCGCATTCCATTTCTCAATTTGGTTAACAGTTTTAGCATCTTGGCTATTGTGTTAGAAATTAAATTAGGAAATATGTTATAAAAAGAACTTGTGTCCTCAAACTAGGACCTCTTTGAGTCAGAAACCAGGCAGGAGGAAGCTTGTCCATTGGGTTCCTTATTTACTTTTCAGCAAATGCTTGAAGAGGGAGCAACTTGTACAACAATCTACTAAGGGACAGTGCCCTGGGCAAAGACAGACAGCTAGTGTTCAAAGAATAAGAGTAGAGGTCTATATTTATAAACAAATGAATTTACATAACAGTGCTGAATTAATCCATACAGATTACCTGACATTTTACTGTGATTGGTTCGCTGACAAACCCACCCTTCTGATTGGTTAATAGACATGAGAGGTTTTGGGCAGAGAGCAGGGCTAGTTTAAAAACCCCAAAATAAAAGTCTTGTTTTGCTATATTCTTGTTTTTGTCATAACTCTGGGGTTCAGCTCTTACCATTGAAATTTCTGTGTATGTTACAGCTGTCCAGGCTTGTTGGGTGAAGGACATCTTCTGATTTCTAAATCCTACTAATATATCCTGTGTATGAGATCAGCCATCTCTTAGCACATTCTTGTGTTTGCTGTTCATTTGACCAGTAACTGGTTTCCTGATTTGCTTGGACATGTTTCTTTCATACAACTTCTAAAACAGATGGTATATTTTAATGTTGGAATCATACCAAAACTCTTTATGCACCCTAAGTCTCATTTTTCTTCCACAGTGTGGTGATAACCCATTTGTTCTTCTTCTTCTTCTTTTGGTTGCCACAGCGGATCATCTTCTGCCATATCTTTCTGTCCTCTGTATCACCCATCACCTGAATGTCCTCTTTCAGCACATCCATAAACCTTCTCTTAGGCCTTCCTCTTTTTCTCTTGCCTGGCAGCTCTATCCTTATCATCCTTCTCCCAATATACTCAGCATCTCTCCTCTGCACATGTCCAAACCAACGCAATCTCACCTCTCTGACTTTGTCTCCCAACCGTCTAACTTGAGCTGACCCTCTAATGTCCTCCTTTCTAATCCTGTCCATCCTCGTCACACCCAATGCAAATCTTAGCATCTTTAACTCTGCCACCTCCAGCTCCGTCTCCTGCTTTCTGGTCAGTGCCATCGTCTCCAACCCATATAACATAATAATAATAATAATGATAACCCATTTGTTAAAGATGTTAATTCTTGTTTAAACTTTGCTTATGGTTTAGCCCTCTGGTTTTTAATAAGCTGTTCTGAACTTTCAGATATTGACTGTCATTATAGTTTCTCAAAAACACGCAAACCACATATTATCACACCCGTGCCATTACTCACAATGTATATTGCCAGCAGGCAGTTCAGAGAGGTTTGTTGGAACTAAAAAAGCAGGTGGATGGGCTGATGATGATGCTGAGCCACACTGGAATAACATAATGAGCAGCAGTGCTTCCTGCAATGGTTATGTTCTCCAGGATGGCTTTCTATTATGGGGCTTGTGCTGGGGTCATTGAGTGTAGCTCCCAGCAAACCTGAAATTGTATCTGTTCTGGACTAGGTAAATAATAATAATAATAATAATAATAATAATTTGCATTTGCATTCACGAGCTTAACACAGAAATTTAAATTGTCTTTGTTTTTCTCACTGTATAAAATGACGTTATAAATACCATCTCAGATAAACAACATACTCAAACCAAAAATGATCAGAAAATAAATTTAAATTAGGAAAACAGTGGATTGTTTATTTAAAATGTGAAATATTGCCCCAGAAAAATGCATAACTTGTATCTGTATATGAAACATTCATATTTGACAGTTCACATTCAGAGGACAGTAGATTGACCTGTGTGCTGTGGGTCATCTACCATTAAAGCAATATATAAATCTTAAGTAAATCAACAACTGAAACAGACAGGTTGAGCAATTGTGACCTTTAAACTTTAATAACTAGAGGTCAAGGTCATTTTTTGGTGTAATAGTGCCCATTGAGCCTTAGAAATGAACTGCTTTGGTAACATCACTGGCTATGCACAAATAACAACAGTATATTAAATATAACCTTTGATAGGTCAGAGTCCGGTTGCAAATGTAATTTTTGAGTGAGAAGCAAGTTTAATGCTATTCATTTATGTTTTTTATTTATAGTTTTCTTGCAGTGTACAATGTGATTTGCAGGTGAAAGTATCAATTTTGACTTTGATTCATATTCCAGATATTTGACCAGCAGAGCTAGCTGCTGTAAATTACCAAATCGATCATAGCTGGCACATGTTAATTTTTATGCTATTATAGAAACATATTTTGTAATTACTATTTTTTGATCTAAGCAAATGGTTGTCAGTCTATTAATTTGATATTTTCATTTAAACAAGCATGGATTTTGCATTCTTAAACTCCTGTCTTAATTTTCTTCTGTAATATGAAATTACAAGGAGCCAACTCATAGATGATAGTGTAACAAAGCCAAAAAATGAGAATTTAAAAGGAAATTCATCATAACAGTCTGTACAGATCCTGAAATGTCCACTTTTAAATACAAACTCAGATATAACCTATGGGGAGGATATTAAACAGCCTTCAGGAGATTCTTCTCCTCAGCCTGAATGTGGTTTAACACATGACACGCACTTCAGCATCGGGTGTGTCCAATGGGTCTGGATTAGTCTTAGTTTTTGATGTTACACTGCTGTGAACACAATTTCCATTTACTTTAGAGAAGAAGAGTACCAACGTCACTTCCTGTCAGAATTCTGTGAGCTCCACCCCTTTCACTTCATCCTTTACATAACCACCTCACTGTTGTCATTCAAGACCTGACTTCTGACCAGAACAGAAACTCATCTACAGGTTACAATAAGTTATCAGGGTGTCAACTGTGACGGATTTCCTGCAATTTTCAATTTCTTTGGATTTATTCAGCCTGGACAATACATGGGGTAGCCTTCAGTTCCCCAGACCTTCTTTTGTTTTTGTTGACGCACGTTTGTACAGCAAAATAACAAAGACTTTGTGTGACAAACTGAAAAACGCAGTGTACTAACTGAGTAACTGAGTGTACTTCCAACCTACTAGCTAGCAGTTCTTCCTGTTTGTCAATTTTTTAGATCTTCCGGTTTATATTTTTGTATATATAATTAGAGAGAGATGCTGATAATATACAAATAGCCATCAGTTGATTTTGTTGTCTCCTTATTGTGTTTAATTGTGATTCCTCACTGGTTTGCCAACTCCATAAACTTTGCATGTTCTCTCTGTGTTTGCTGAGGTTTCCTCTACAGAATTCAGGCTTGCGAACAAATGGACTGATAATTGTTAATCATCCTGGTATTCACTGTATTTTTAAATAGTGTCTTACATCCACCATTAAAAACTTCTGCTTCTCTAACAAGACATAAATAGGTACAAAAATCTGATGAATGGATGTCATAGTCAACTAATGTGCTAATATTATGCCCTAAAGCAAAGACAATGGTGCTCAAAAAATGTATAGGATTTGAAAACAGCAGTGTCGGACGATTTCACAGTGAACTCCTCAAATGCTATTTAATGACAGAGAATACTGTTAGAAATCAAGTGTGGTATTCTATCAACTGTACCCCAGCTACATTTTATAGGGAAAGAAAAATATCAGAAAAAAATCCATATAAAGTACCTATTGAAAGCCCCTCCCATCCCCCACCTTGGAGAATTTCATATTTTATTATTATAAAACTGAGTCACAGTGGATTTAATTTGACGTTTTGGGCATTAATCAATGGAAAAAGACTCTTTAACATTAAAATAAATACAAATCTCTGCAAACAAACATAAAACAATTAACTGCAGAAGTGTTCAAGTCAGTATTTAGTAAATTCAGGTTGGGCAACCATGACATTCTTGAGCCGAGGTGCTCAGATCTCTTTCTAACTGTTTTGCACATCTGGATGCTGCAGTTTTTCTCCATTCTTATATGGAAAACTGACAAAGCTGTGTGAAGTCGCATTAGGACTGCAAATGAACAGCCTTTTTCAAGTCACATATGAATTCTTAATTGGTTTGAGATCTGGACTCCAGGACATTCACATTGTTGTTTTTAAGCCATTCCTGTATACCTTTAGCTTTGTTTGTGGTTGTTATCCTGCTGGAAAACAAATCTTTCCTCAAGGAGCAAGTTTCTTGTAGACTTCATCAGCTTTTCCTCCAGCACTTCTTTGTATTTTGCTGCATTCATTTTACACTCACAAAGCTTCCAGTGCCTGCTGCAGAGAAACATCTTCACAGCATGATGCTACCACCACCATGCTTCACAGTGGGGAAGGTGTGTTTGACTTGGGCTAAACATGGCATGTCATCGAAGGACCAAATAGCTCCGCTGTAATGTCATTAGACCAAAAAACCTTCTTCTAGCTCACTACAGAATCTCCCATGTGCCTTCATTTTTTTAAGAAAGGCCTTCTCTCTACCATGCTCCCATAAAGGTGAAGCACCTGGGCCACAGTTCTCATAAGTCTCTTGGTGACCTCCCTCATTAATCATCTTCTTGAGCAATCACTTAATTTTTGAGGATACCCTGCTGTCGGCAGGAATACAGCTGTGCCATGCTCTTTCCATTTCTTAATGGCAGATTTTACAAGACTCCAAGGGACATTCGGTGACTTCAATATTTTCTAAAGTTCTCTTTTTGATCTCTTTTGAAATGTCTCCATTGTGTAAATTAGACCATTGTAACGAAGCAACACAAACTGGACCACCTATATTCAGGTCATTTATACTACCATCAATGGAAACCCCAGATATGTAATCTTCATTAAACTTATTCTGGGACTTCTAAATCCAATTGGCTGCTCCAGTGATGATTTAGGTGAATATTTACAAGATTGTTTACTTTGTGTTTTATATTTGTAATTAATTTCAGTAACTTTGCAAGGATCTTTTTTTCAGTTTGCCATTAAAGAGTCTTTTCTGTTGATAAGTGTCAACAAAGCCAAGTTAAGTCCACTGTGATTCAAAGTTGTATAAAAAGAAAAACACCAAGGGTGTGAACACTTTTTATAGGCACTATACATGCCGATTCTTTGAATTTTTTTGAATGCACCTAGTGGTTGGTCTTATTACGAGCTAAGTCACACTATCTCTTGATAATTGTACACACTGCTCCACATCTCCTCTTCCTAGAGTTCCAGATGTGGTGCATCCTTTTGTCTATAGCCAACATTTTGGAACGACAGATCAAACATTATGGATGATACTCCAAAGGGTACTGTGAGCAGGCCTGGAGATTTTCAACTCTTATTACTAATACATTTTGTCTTTTTATTATCAATGGGAGTGCTTGAAGGAAAAGATTTCTCTTTGTCAGATTCCACCCTTCTCTTCTGTTATCACATTTTCTTTCATTCCTTGTCATTTCCGTGTAGCATGGTATTTGGAAAATGGCTCCTTCATGGAATATGGAGTGTTTTAAGATTTGGCAGAACTTTTTGTATTCATATAATTTGTTTTTGTGCAACTGTAACGTTTGTGAAAAGTGGCTAAAATGAAAAAAGAGAGGAGCTGTGGTAAATCTCGCTGTTGTCTTCAGGTTATAAATCACAAATCTTTCCTGCTTCTCTAGATCGCCAGAAGCTGGATGTCCTGGAGGATGGCAGGAGGGTGGCAGCTGTCACATTTACTTTTCTTTGAATGAGACAGATGAATAATTTACCTTTTCAGATAAGAAAAAGCTGCATTTGGATCACTCATCTAAATTTCACGTTTGTGTTATCCATTATAAACCCACACCAACATAAAGTACAGCTTCACTATACTGTATGTGCTTCTCTCATTCACATATTTGTATAGCAGTCCCAGCATTTCTTTAAAGGCAAGATCTTGATGTGTGAATCATAATCACTATTTTAAGTGTAACATTCTTTTGATATCGGGAGGCTCACCTCATTTTTTTTTTCCCAAGGAGAGAGCATCTTGCTAGCCTTTGGTCATGATATTTGAGGCCAGGATCAAACCAGCAGGGTAGCCTTTAAATCTGCCCATTATCACTTGAACAAGAGAAAGAGAGCATCATCATTAAAGTATTCCAGACATCTGTTTTCAAGTCTTTCTTTAATGTTATCAAGTGACATGCCAGGATGAGTCCTTCTGAAAACTTTGGCTATCCATCATCAATTTTATGTTTTTGAGCCTAAGGTGTATAAAAGTACTGCATATGTGCAGCCAAAGAGCTAATAGCAGATGTAGCCTCTCTTGTAAATCATTTTCTGTTTCACAGTGTGGTGCCAGTTCTTCGAGAGTAGCATTTTGTTATTTTGATGATTCCTGGCATTAACAGTGTAATTTACAGCACTGTGAGGAAGTAATGTAGGTGTTCTTACAAAAACAGTTGTCTTATTTTGACAAGATCTACAGAGTCAGTATGTGTTCTAATTATCCATTATTAAAGCGAACCAAAGTCTCTTTCAAATGGTCCACATATTCACCAACACATTAACACAGATGTGAACCATTATGAATTACATTGTGTTTTTAGTTACCTGTGGCATTCTATCCTCATTTCCATGGCGTTCAATGCGCCTGAAAGGATTATACCTCCCATTAAACTGTTCCGTTACTTACATTTAGTTTTCTTCTTTTTTTGTTTTGTGAGGAGACAACCAGCTGAGTAACAAATTTTATATGTCATCTTTTAACAGTCAGCATTAAATCAGAAGGTGGCAAGACATAGTAGTTATCATTAGAGACGTAGATATGCTATACTGCATTAAAATCCATACTTAGAAAAAATACACATTTAGTGATACAAAAGAACAGGAGTATTTGGCTGAACTATTTGTATTGCCAAGCCAAAGCAAAGAGCACATCTTACGTTAAATTTCAAGAGTTTAACAAACAATGCGTTAGCCCAGAAGGTGGTAGGGATTCAGACCTTGGCACCCTGTTTTCCCAGTGGGATGGCACTTGTAGTTGCCCACTTGAAAAACACTTAATCAAATAATATTCTATCTATGAAAAATAAAATTTTGTCCTACTCCATCTTTATTTTAAATTTAGCCTTTTTTTATTTTATTGATTTTATTGAAATCAAACAACATTCCATACAAATAGATCAATTTTTACAAAAATAGGATCGAAAACAAATCAACCACCACCCCTGAGAAAGAGAGCATGGCCACCACAGTAAAACTTAAAACTAGTAAAAATTAATAGATAGATGAATTAATAAGTGAATAAAGATAAATGGAGAACAAAAAGAAAAGGGGAGAGAATCTGCTTCCTCAGTGCTTTAAAAGCTTATTCTAAAATGGTATTCATTAGATCCTGCCAGGTTTTGAAAAAGTTCTGCACAGATCCTCTAAGTGAGAATTAGATTTTTTCCAGTTTCAAATAATATAAAACACACTGACTTAGAATAGGAGAGTTAGGATTCTTCCAGTTGAGCAAGACAAGTCTACGTGCCAATAGTGTAGTAAAGGCAATTACAGTTTGTTTGTCGTTCTCCACTTTAAGCCCATCTGTGAGTCCACCAAACATACAGTAGCTGTTAGTGGGTTAGGAGGGACTGTGACACCCATGCTGTCTGAAAGGCACTTAAAGATTTTAGTCCAGAATGATGTTAATTTGGTGCAGGCCCAACATATGTGGCCTAGTGAGGCTACAGCTTGATTGCAGTGTTCGCAGGTTGGATCTTACCCTGGAAACATTTTGGACAACTTTAAATGAGACAGATGTGCTCGATATATATAATTTTGAGTTGAATAATTGTATGCTTTGCATATATGGAGCTCAAATGAATTCTCTGCATTGCTACCTTCCACTCCTTTTCTGAGATATTGAGTGAGAGATCCTTTTCCCAATGTCCTCTTGGATCTTTACAAGGAAGGGACTGTAAAATAATTTTATATATAGAAGAAATGCTATCTGAGTCCTCAAGACTGATCAATATTTTTTCCAGCATTGAAGGAGGTGGGAGGTGAGGAAAATTGGGCAGGTTCTGTTTAACAAAGTTTCTAATTTGAAGATAATGAAAGAAATGTGTTGCTGGAAAGTTACATTTGGAATGTAATTGTTTGTAAGATGCAAAAAAATGTAGCCTTTTAACTTAAAATACATGGGACCTTAATTTTCTCCTAGAAAGGTTTCACTTTGTTTTTCTTTTTTAAATTTGTAATGACATTCACTTTTTTTTCCTTATGTAACTTTAGTTTGAACCCCACTATGTAGAAAAGTCAAACACATATTGTACATCAATGGCTAGCTTAAGACTTGAAATCTGAAACTCCCACTTGACACTAGACTGCATTGACTTTTTGTTTTAATTACATTTTATTGACATTTCCTACGCATGTAGTTACAGTTGAGTACACAAACATTATTTTCATCTTTCATATTATTTATTTATTTAACTGAGCTTGCCTTACAGGTGTAATCTCTTTTGTACACTCATTTTATAACAGGATTAAAAAAAATCAGTAAAAAAAAAAAAAATATATATATATATATATATATATATATATATATATATATATATATATATAACAGATTAAAATTTTCAGTTGGAATGGACCAGAGCGCCATCTACAGAATATATATTGTGTGTGCCCTGCACTGGACTGGCATACTAGGTTTGGTCCCCTCTTTACCCCTAGTATTGCTTAGATTATCTCCAGCTACAGTGACTCTGTAACATCTCTTAAAAGTTTGAAAAATATAAGCAGTCAATTTTAAAATCTTTCAATAGTTATTCTGAAAAGAACATAAACTACGGTAATCTTTTCAGTCAATTAAAAATATATCAATAAAAAACATTTCATTTCAGAAAAGTATATAATTCAATTTTATGATACTACTGAAGCATTCAGCTTCTGTCCTACTTTCTAAAATATTTCAGGAAATATTACAGTAGGTTAAAAGAAGAATCCAAATTGGCCAAACATTTTGCAGGTAGAGGCTGGATTGGCACCTTGAGTAGAGATCTTCTTCCTACATTTGATTCTGTGCCCTGGGATAGACTTTAGCTCCCTATAACCCTATAGTTCAGGTTCAGGAAAGACAGGAATGGATGACTAGATGCTACAAGTACATGATTGAATGGGTACTGCTGCCTATGCCACACTGAAGATGGCAGGATAGCTCAGAGCATGCTTAAACGTACACTACCAGTCAAAAGGTTGGACACACTCAGAAATATTCATGCTTTTGGTAGGAACTGACACCTTTTTTAATCAAAATACTATTAATTTGATTTAAAAATAAAGCAGAGACATAATTAGTACTGCTAATGGCTATTATTGCTTGAAATGACTGATTTTGAATGTTTTATTTATATATGACTGCAACACCCCATTTTCAGCAGCCATTCCTTCAGTGTCCTAATGTTCAACTTCCTTAGCTTATCCTTAATTACTTGTGTATAAATGCTAAATGGTTATTAGGGAAATCTTAGTAACAGTATTAGAATCACTAAAATCTGTTATTTTGTTCACTTGTGTGGCAAGGTACTATAATTCCTTACATTCAGTTCTGGGACTGAGTACCATAATGGCCAAAATGAAATGGCTTTCTCTAAAAACATTTATTAACAAATAAGTATATCTCTATCTAAAAAAACAAGAGACAGAAATATTTGTTTTTGCAGAATGAAGGTTATTGCATGTAACAGATTGCCAAGAAACTGAAGATTAGAAACTGTCTTGAGGGAAAATGCAAACAGCATCTGACCAGGATAGAAAAAGAAGAGGGCGGTCCAGATGCACAACACCATAAGAAGATAAAGATATCAAAGTTTGTAGTTTAAGAAACAAATGTCTGTCAGTTCCTCAGTTGGCATCTTCCTTAAATACACAGCAAATACTCCACGATGCTGGCTTAAGAGGTGGGGTTAAAAGAAAAAGCCACATCTGAAACGGGCAGATAAAAAGAAAAGATTAAAATGGGCAAATGAACACAGACATTGGACCGAAGATGACTGGAAAACCGTATTATAGTCACCATCTTGGAGTCATCTTTTCTCTGTTGTACTACACCATGTGCTGCAAGATTCTGATTAAAAGCTCTGATTCTCATGCTAAATGACAAAGATTCATGAAAATGGATGGATGAATACAATACACTAACAAGAGTAATTATAGTAACTACTTGTTTACAAGTTGATGTGTAGAATTTGCAAGTTCCAACTGTATTCTTATAAATTTTCTCTAGAAGCTCCTCCTCCCTCTCACATGATAATGACAGGAAGTGAAGTTGACGAACAACAGAAACGTGGCTCATGGTGTACACGTGAGTGTGTACTGTGATGGACTGTCATACTGTTAAGGGTTGGTTGTGCCTAAAGCTGCTTGGACAGGATCAAACAGAAGATTGTGGTTGTCAAAAAGCAGGATCATTACATGAATGAGCTGATGGTTTAGTTTTAAGCTGTTAGGAGCCGATGTGTCTGTTACTATCGCTTTAAAAATGTTTACTTCATGTCAGAGTTAAGAGGTCTGCCCCAAGAGAATGTGTTCATTGGTATAAAACAAGGTCACTTTGAAATGAGAGATTTTGACTTCTAAGTACCTCAGTGCGGAGGAAGGACCTGTTGAGGGGACACTTTCAATATAAGTGAGGTAGTGTAAGACAGGAGTCAGGCATTCAGATGCCATGGTGGATTCATGCCGCACTGCGCTGATTGATCAGGAATTACTAACTCCTTTGGCACAAAAAATGCTGGCACAGTTTCAAGAAAATCCTAAATAGATAGCTGGTAGAGAAAGTCATTAGTTCATCAGTGCCCTGATGTCACCATACAGAATGGATGAGCAATCTAGGTTTGATTTAACTGGGAACTGAGAGCCAATGCTGCAGTGATGTCTCCAGCGTCTAGGAACAGCTTTGGCCTGTTGATTTCAGAAGTTCCTTGGACTTCTAGCAGGACCAAGAGGTGGCCCCAGAGCCTTCCTCACAAGGACTTTCGACATGGGCATCAATAGGTCCTGCCTGATCTTAGCAAATTGTGCCTGGAGAAACAAGAGTTGCCCTAGCAGTAGGAATACAGGCCAAAGAAAAGGTGAAGTCAGAAGGAGTAAGTTGGAAACCAATAAAAAGGAAAATGGACCAGTCACCATATCAGGGAGAAAGAAGATGTATTGTTGAATCAGATCTAGAGTGAAATAGTCACGTTTATTATTTTTGTTTTATGCTATTAGTTATTAACCTGCTCTCTTCTGTATTTTGTCATTGCCTTTCATACATTTAAGAGTACATTTTAACATGGACTTGAAGTCGAATATAACATAACATTCTCATTGTCACTTAATGCAGTTTAGGATGGTGCCTGTCCTTGCAGTACTGGTAGAAAAGCAGGAACAAAACCTTGAGTGTCCATTGTAGTGCCCACTTATTTTAAAATCACCAGTTAACCTAACTTGCAGGTGAAGTAGAACAATATAAGCACCAGAAAAAAAAAAAAAAAAACAATGAAGGCACGAGAAGAATGTGCAAACTCCACACACACTATGAACATGTAATTGTTGCTGGATCCAATAAAATGTATTTGTATGTATATCAAACAGGCATTGACAATTCAATACAAAGAAAAGTATTATAGAAAGGCAGCCTCAGATCATTAACTACAGAAAGAAATTACAAACTGGAATATGCTCTAATGCATTGTAATATTATAAATACAACTGCTTTTTAACACAAACATCTAATCAGCCAATCACCTGGCAACAATTCAATGCATTTAGGCATGTGGACATTTTGAAGGTGACTTGCTGAAGTTCAAACCAAACATCAGAATGGGGAAGGTGCGAGACAAGCTGGTCTATTTCAGAAACTGCTGACCTACTGGGATGGATTTTCATTCACAACCATCTGTAGGGTTTACAGAGAATGGTCCGAAAAAAAGGGGAAATATCCATTGAGCAGCAGTTCTCTGGGCGAAAATGCCTGGTTGATGCCAAAGCAGAATGGCCAGACTGGTTTGCGCTGATAGAAAGGCAACAGTAACTCAAAGAACCACTCGAGGTATGCAGAAGAGCATCTCTGAACGTACAACACATCGAACCTTGAAGCAAATCAGCTACAGCAGCAGGATACCACAATGAGTTCCAGTCCTGTCAGCTAAGAACAGGCAACTGGGGCTACAATTTGCACACACTCACCAAAATTGGACATTAGAAGATTAGATAAGCGTTGCCTTGTCTGACGAGTCTCGATTTCTGCTGCGACATTCTGATGGTAGGGTCAGAATTTGGGGTCAACAACATGAAAACATGGATCCACCCTGACTTGTATCAACAGTTCTGTGGCTGGTGGTGGTAGTGTAATGGTGGTGGGGATATTTTCTTGACATATTT
Organism: Polypterus bichir lapradei; assembly: GCA_026402145.1. Classification (NCBI taxonomy): domain Eukaryota; kingdom Metazoa; phylum Chordata; class Cladistia; order Polypteriformes; family Polypteridae; genus Polypterus; species Polypterus bichir. The sequence continues at coordinate 6,246,738 of JANRMT010062820.1, forward strand.
TAGACCCCTTAGTACCAATTGAGCATCATTTAAATGCCACAACATACCTTTTTGTTGCTGACCACGTCCATCTTCTGATGGCAACTTCCAGCAGGATAACACACCATGTCACAAAGCTCAAATCATCTCAGACTAGTTTCTTGAACATGACATTCACTGTACTCAAATGGCCTACACAGTCACCAGATCTCAATTAAATCAAGCACCTCTGGGATGTGGTGGAACAGGAGATTTGCATTATGGATGTGCAGCTGACAAATCTGCCGCAACTATGTGATGCTATTATGTCAATATGGACCAGAATCCCTAAGGAATGTTTGCAGCATGTTGTTGAAACCTATTCCATGATGAATTACAGCAGTTGTGAAAGCAAAACAGGAAGCAACTTGGTACTAGCAAGGTGTACCTAATAAAGTGGCTGCTGAGTGTATATTCTGTTAATTGATGAGAACTACTATAACTGAAGTGTAAAGTAATATATCACATAGAACTCCTTCTAAAAGGGTCTTTGTGTGTTCTTAATTGCTCTGCTTTCATTCTACATCCCAAATATGTGCAGATTAGTTTTGACTGGTGTTTCTAAACGGTCCCAGTATTACTGGGCATATGCATAATTATTTATCTGTTCTGGCCTGTAATCCACTTCAGAGTTAGTTCATCATACACAGTGTTGGCTGGACAAGCCTTAGCTGCTTTTGTACTTTAATTGGATTAAGCAGGTGTACTTGCGTAGATTGTGAATGGACAGACAGTGTGCAAGAACAGATAAACAAACTATAATAATGGGAAGAAAGTGTCAGATTCTTACATACAGCAACATAATTGTAACTTCTACAAATGGAGAAGAATTTGGGTTTGAGAATGCTGGAGTGCAACAGAGATACTGTGCATTGAACAAATTCATCTAAAATCATACTGGCATTTTTCTGGAATAGGTTTCCGGTTTAAGGATCGTATAAGCATTTATGATGTAATTTTGCTTTTGACATATAGGCACAAAGTCATCTCATCAGCTCACGATTAAGGTGCTTGAAGTGCACTCTTTAAAAACATTAAGTAAAGGAAGACCTTCATTACAGTCTACATTTTCCAACTGGCCATTTTCAAGGAGAACTAATTTTTCGCAAAGCTGAGGTAATATCACATATTCTCAGAGTGAAGTATTTTTCTTTATGGCTAGGATGAAAGAAGAGAGTAAAGAACTGTGGCTTAGGAGGTAATGCACACATTGTAATTGCAGAAACCCAATAAGTGCTCTAATGAGGAAAATCTATCTTTTTTACAGATGTTTCTTTACATGACTGTCAAACACAGAGTCGTTTCTTTGGACCCTGGACTAATTAACATCTCCAGTGAGACAATCCCAACAAATCATGGATCATTTCGCAGTTATATGGTGTTTTTTTTTTAAATATATACTGCAGTAATAAAGAAATGCATTTTCAAATATGTCTAATATAAACACACTAGGGATTCCTTATTTTTCCGGGGGCATAACTGCAGTGGTTTTTCACTTTATTTTGATATGCGGAAACTAACAGCAAACCTGTCCTTTATTTTTGGAAATAAAGTTCAAAAAGTACAACCATGCCAGAAACTCTCCTGTGTAAACTATGTTTTAAAAAAGCATAACAGAATCTCCAGGGAGCAATTGAATTGCATGTTTTTACAATTTATTCCCAGACGTTAAGAGTTTTCTTTGAATTTTAAAGCTTCCTGGAAAAGTCATTTACAACACACTGCTAATGTTAACTGTTCAAGAGGCTTGTCCAAAAAGAATTAATCCATCCATTCATTTACGGAACCCACTTAGTGCAGTTTCAGGGTCAAGGGAAGCCAAATCCTATCCCAGCAGCATTAGGTGCCAACCCTAGATGGAGTGCCAGTCCATCACTAGGCACACTCATGTACACGCCAATATTGCCTGCTACTAAGCCAAGTGTGAGTCATCAATGAACTTAACGTGCTAATCTTTGTGTTGTTGCGAGAGATGTAGTGTCCAGAGAGTGTCCAGAGAAAAACACACTAATAACATGAAGAATGTGTCACATAACAGCTGCATTCTTACCTCTATTTGTCCTCATTTAAATACAAAATGAAATAGTAACAATAGTACAGAAAGATGGGAGATATACATTTACCATGTCAACATGTGATACAGTCACACATGGGCATCTGAGGACCATCCAGGCTCAGACAAGGTATGTAATACCCCACCAGGGCCAGAGTGGGCACCAACACTAATGATGCCGTCTCTTTTCTCCTCTGTAGCTCCAAGAAGCTTCGGTGACCCTGTTGGCATCTCAGCTTTTCTTTGGTTCTCCTCTCCCTCATTTGCTCCACACAATACATACCTAAATATATTCCATTTAGTTATCCAATATTGTGAGCTCAGGTCTTTAGAGATTGAGATTTGTAATACAAGGGGGCCAACTGCTAACCTGGCACACTAATATGGCATACATAAAAGTGTTTAACACTGGTTATTGATTCATATTTGGAGGTTAATGGTGATATGCTGGTGGACAGCAGTGTTGGCTTTTTCAAAAACAGGTGGCTTTGCATTTGAGATTCGTTGTCACTTGTGAGGTATACAGTAGAATGAAGTGCACACTAGACCAAGTGCATGACGGTGGGTCTAATGTTGGTATGAAGGTGATGTCAAAAGAAATATCATAATAGGCAGTGGTTAGCAACAATACATAGATCACTTTTAGACTGATATATTTCCCAGAAAATGGTCTCGATGAAAATAAAGGGAGGGAAGAGTATTTTGTAAATGCAATCTGGGTAAGCACAACCGATGATGAGAGAAAAAGGCGCACTGTAAGTTAAAAATTGTAATCATCCAGCGAGGCAATAAAATTGTTATGGCAAAGTGCTTGAGAAAATAAGAAACATGCAAGCTGCTATTGTGGAGGACGTGACATCCTATATGAAATCATCCACTACAACACATGATGAGAATTGTTGTCTTCATGTCAGCATTGCTACAGGGTTGCAGTAGAGATAAATATATGGGGTGGGGGAGGAGTAGTAAAGATTAAATATGTTTGTTGCTGGATCAATTGTATGAATCTGACTGGTTGAGAAACTGCATACTTTAGAGACTGTTTTTGCGAAGTGACATCATAAGTTTTCTTGTGGACTCAGCAGCTCTCCATTTAGCTAATGCCACAAAGTGCTCGCCTCTGAATGAGGAGATCTCAGGTTTATGACTCGCTGCCAACAGTTTATCACAGAGCAAATATTTAAATTAAAAGAAACTGGTGACTGTGTGTAATGGTGATGCTGTGCAGAGACAGTGGGGACTGACACAGAGGGACATCAACTGACATCACCAGAAGGTGTACCACTTACAGCGTTCAGAGATTGGCTATGTGCGGTTCACTAAAGGAGTTCTCCATTTAGCTCATGCTGTAAGGTACTTGTCTCTGAGCTGGAGACTGCAGGATCTTTTTGAACACTGTATGTGATGAGCCGCCTGGCGATGTCAGCTGATCTCTCTGTGTGTGTCAGCTCCCGCTGTCTAAACCATTTCTAAAGCTTTCAGTGTTCCCAAGAGCAAAAGTGGCCTCAATAATTGATTGTTAAATGGAAGAATTTTGGAACCTACATGACTCTGCCCAGAATTGGCCATCCGGCCAAACCGAGTAACCAAACAAGAAGGGCCTTGGTCAGGGAGGTGGCCAAGAACCCAATGATCACTCTTTGGCTGAAATGGGAGATCCTACTGAAAGCATGACCATTTCAACACCGCTCCATCAATCAGGAATTTATGGTAGAGTTACTAGATGGGAGCGTTTATCAAATGGCATTTAAAGGACTCAGGGAATGAAGAAAAAGATTCTGTGATCTTATGATAAAAAAGCTGAACTTTTTAGGCATAACTCCAAGCACTATGTAAGGCGAAGCCCAGGCACTGCTCATCATCTGCCTAATAGTATCGCCACAGTGAAGCATGGTGGTGGCAGCATCATGTTATGTGGGTGCTTCTCAGCGGCAGGGACAGGGACAGGGAGAGTGGTCAGAATTGAAAGTAAATACAGGAATGTTTTTGATGAAAATCTGCTGCAGAGAGCACATAATCTCAGACTGGGGTGACGGTTTACCTTTCAGTGGAACAATGACCCGAAGCATACAGCCAAGACGGTACTGGAGTTACTTCTGGACAAGTGTCTGAGTGGCCCAGCATTAGCCTAGACTTAAACCCCATAGAACATCTGTGGAGAGACCTGAAGATGGCAGGCTACCCTTGCTTTGCATCCAATCTAACGGGGCCTGTTTAGGATGTGCCAGGAATCTGTTGGGATAAAGTGCCCAAATTATGGTGTGAAGATATTGTAGCGACTTACAAAGAAGACTCAAAGCTGGAATTTCAGCCAAAAGGGCTTCTACAAAGTACCCGATTCAGAGTCTGAATGCTTACATGAATAAAAAATTTCAACCTTTGATTTTTAATAAATTTGCAGACCTTTCTGAAAACATGCTTTCATTTTGTTTTTATGGGTTAATGAATGTAGATTGATGGGCAAAACCAGCAAATTTATCCAATATAAAATTATATCTACAACACAATACACTGGGCAGAAATTGAAGGGGTCTGAATACTTTTTGACTTTAGTTTATATTTGCAGCTATTTTACATAAGTTGATCTTAGTTCAGGAGCCACAAATTGGAGCTCATTACATTACAGTTGTAATAAGTGTATAGTAGTTATGCGAAATTATTAGGAAATAAACAACTGGACCCTTAAAAAAAGCGGAATTAATTTACTTGCTTTTGCTGATGCAATAAAACCACCTGCAATACAATTGAAATGTATTCTGTATCCTGGTATGTCGAAGTAGAAGCAATTACCTATAATAATAATAGCTGTCCAAATGTATGTTTACCTGCATATGTCTGTTTATGAATGTATGTTTTGAACTTTACTGTTATTTTAAATATGCTCTGGGTTTATACTCAGTAAGTAAAGAGTGTCACACAAGAATAATTTTAGTTGAATTCAGTGAATTATGCTAATCATCCAAACTAGGTAATGAGCATTTTAACAGCTCTTTTATGCCATTAAACAACTTAGTATAGTATGTGAGTGCATTATGTGAGAAGTATCCACACAAGGCCGCCCAATTTATCCTGGCTCTGTGAGTTAGTTCATGGATGGGAATTGCTTTGTCTTATATCCACTTATAGTGTGTGTTGCATCTATTGATTTCTAAACACAATATCATAGCTGACATTGTTGGATTTTCTAAATCTGCCTCTGGGCAGATACACATTACATTACAGGTATGAATCCTGCGCTAATGCTACAGTTTGACAGATAATGCCGTACAAGCCTGTGTTGCATTGAAGAGCTCAAGCCAACTGCTGCTGCAGAAAGGCACTGAATAATCGGATCTGGATCGCTCTAAAATGTGATCTCCGTCATGTTGGCAATATGCTGAGAAAATGAATTAAATTTGGGTCTTTGATCCTTTCCCATTCTGGTATTTCATCTGTAACATCTGGTGTACATGCAAAATCTGTTTTAAGCATCTAATGCAGGTTTAATGAAACTATTAATTATCAGGTATAAAGAGGCTGTTGTTTCTGTCTGAACATAATGGCAAATCCAGGAATGACTGTCATGGAAGGATCTTCATGTAATGAAATGTTGCAGGTACTTTAGAACTAGAATTCTTTCAAAACCCTTATGCATATTCCATGAATGCTAGGGATTATAATAAATCATTGATATAATGCAGACCTCATTAGTCAGTTTGGAATGTACACAGTTATTTTGACAACAATAACGTATTTACATTGGTGTATTCATATAACATTTATGCCTTACAACTGCACTGCAAACTAATTATTGTCTTTCCATGAACACCATTAGGATCAGATCAAAGAGAGGTACCTGTTTACATTGACAGCCCAGATCTTTCTTATATGTAAGACCTAAAAGTCAATGTTGTAAAGTTTAGGGAATTTTCATGACTTGGTGCTTTATTGAAACTGCAGTAAAAAAAAAAAGATCTGCTTTTATGCCTTAAATAAATAATATTTCTGCAAATAAAAAACATAAAGACTGCCTACTGATGCTGTTGATGACACCGCCATCTCATTTTGTTTAAACCCCTAATTATGTCCCCGTTAGGGTGTACTCTGTTGTCCGATTTCAATGTTTTTCCCATTCTCCAGGGTTCATAAAGAGTTTTATTTTTTCTGGGTAAATCTGCCTATTTCATATTATCTGAAAAAGTTAAGTGGCTGTTGTGACAGGTAGGGGGCACTGTCGTCCCCTTGAACCCTCAGATCAGATGCCAGACACCTGATAAAAGTCAAAATTTTGACTTTATTATAATAATCAAGTGCACAAAGCACCCTCCACTCCACAATACTCATATAAATTGCAATAATCCAATAACAATCCTCCTCTCCCAGATGCGTTGTTCTCTTCCTCCCAACTCAGCTCCACCCGCTGGGGTTTCCCATAGTCCTTTTAAAGTCCTTGACCCGGAAGTGTTTCTCTCTCTCTCTCTGTCCATGTGACTGGCAATACCTCCGAGTCGGATGAAAACTCCTTTTCCTTCAACCCGGAAGTACGTCATTTCTTCTGTCCCCATGACTGGGACGTACTTCCGGGCTGTATGGAAAATAATCCTTGAGCCTCCTCTGGTGGCCCACATGGTATCCAGCAAGGCTGTGATGGAAAACTCCAAGGTCCATGATGCCCTGCTGGAATTCGGGGCATCTCCACGTCGCAGGGAGGGCTCCATCTGGCGGCGTGGGGGTATTGGCCGGGATGAATGGCCGGCCAAATACCACAGTGTAGATGTATGAGTGAATATGTCCTGTCAATGACCAATGCCCCAACCTCAAATGGATTTGTGCCTGTTACTACTCAGAAATGGATAACTGCTCTGTAACAGCTCTGTACTGGTTCAAATGTGAGAAAATATATTACATTTTCAGACTTTTCAATGAATCGTTTCAAGAATGTATAACCCTCATGATTGCAGGGTGGCATAGCAGTTAGGGATGCTGCTTCACAGATCAAGCATCCTGGCTTTGAAACTTATATCTGACTGTTGGCTTTGTGGCATTTACATGTTCTCCAACTCATTGAGTTTTCCTGCCATTATCTAAAAGATAATATGTGAGTGTGTGCGCGTGTGTGTGTACACATATATATGTTAGGCTGACTAGTCTTTCTGAATTAACCAGGTGCTTGCAAAAGACTGGTGCAAGGCTAGGTGGCAATACCAAGGTGGCGTAGCAGTTAGGGATACTACTTCACAGATCAAGCGTTTACATGTTCTCCAGGTCATCTAGTTTTCCTGCCATATCTAAAAGATGCATGTGTGAATGTGTTAGGCTGACTGGCATTTCTGAATTGACGCATGCAAAAGACTGGAGTTCCATCCAGGGTTGGTTGGTTCCTGCCTTCTACCCAGTTCTGCTGATCTGGATTAAGTGTGCTTGGAAATACTCTTATAATCTCCATAATAATTACATCTACATAGAAGCCTATTGCCTAACATTACATATTACATGTATATATTAAACTAACCCTGACTAGCTTGACAAATACAGTAGAAATTTACCTTTGCCTTCTGCCAGTTTTGTTTAAGGTTAACTCCAGTAGCCTTTTACTTAACAGGCAGGTAATCCTAATTAATTAGGGCTGAATTTGCCATCAGTTTCATGCCGTGCCACAAAACAAAGTTGTCATTCCATGTACATAACAACTATCTAGAGGACCGTTTAGCCTGGGGCCGCAAGGTACCCACAACTCTTAAAAATAAAGGTACCAAAGAGCAATGCCATAGGGGAACCATTGTTCCCACATGAAGGTTCCAGAAAAAAAAAATATTCATTTAGATTTATCACAGGTTTCATAATCATGAACAGATGGCAACAGATTTGTGAAATAACGGTCTCCTGATTTTAAAAGGACTCACTGCATTATACAGTATAACACAGTTCAAGTTTTCTGTTAGTGCCCTGCTAGATAGCAAGCCATACATTAAAGACGTCAGTTTTTTTCTACACTATTAAAAAGTTTTTCAAAGCAGAAAGAAGCAACTTCATATGCAAAGAACCCTTCCCAGAATGAAATGGCACTTTGTCAAGCAATGAACCACTCACCTAAGTAAAGAACCATGAGGTGCCATTACAGAACCATTATTTTTAAGAGTGCAGTTACCATGTTGTGTCACAAGGAGGCACTGCAACAGTCTTTCTGCAGCTATGTACCAGCAATGTTTTTAGAGGTTGGCTTGATTACGCTAAAGATGTCGCTAAATATCTCTTCTTGTGTTATTATGTAGTCAGCTTCTCCAGGTAGTGCCCATGGAAGTGTGACACATACCAGCGAGAAGTTTAGATGGGCACTTTAAAGTGTGATGTCCTGGTTGGCTGCAGCTCTTATACTCCCTTGAACCCAGGATATCAACAGTCATAAACTGAGATGGATAATGCAATAAGGAGCAGGGGTGGGTTAAAAGTTCTTTGTGCTTTTTATTCAAACAACAAAGTGTCCAACAAAACAGAGTGCAGTGCATTTCTTCATGTGATAAATAAGTAAATATTCATCAATAAAGGAACTGTTTGTGGAGGTTAAAAGTTAATGAATAATCTAATTCTAAATAAATCCAAACAGTAAAAGTCAGAGGTTAAAACACAATCAGGATTGTCCGTAAAATCTTTATGAGCCTCAGTGCCTTCTTCTCAAACTGATATGTCCTCTGCGTACCCTTTAAGGTCTCCTCAATAACATGAGATGTCATCTAGCAAGCGTAGTGAACCTTGTAGTTGGCTTGTGTCTCTGCAGCCATTCTTCTGCGTCCACAAATACCCTAGGAGCCCTGGTCCTTTCTTTCGTCTCAATTACCTAGGCCATCACTGAGAGCCCACTCAGAGCAGTTGGTCACTGCAGGTCCTAGAGTGCCATCCACTCACTCATTGTGGGGCCACTGTCTAACCACTTGCCTCCATTCCATCATGATCCTACTCTCTATCTTCTTTCCTTTTTTCTTTCTGTCGTTTACTTTTTAGCTTCCTGATAACTTCAAAACTCTTTCATAATTTTTTTACCCTGTCTATTCTGCTTAGGCTCCTTTTATACGTCAGAGGGTGAAAGTGCCTTGATTACCAACCTAAGAGCGCTAATGAGGAAATCGAATGAACCGCACACATCTGCATATAAATGTGGGCTCACCAATTCTCTCATTATTGTACTTAAAACTGGCACACTGCTACGGACAGCTAATGTGCATCATGGAGACGATGAAGATATGCGAGTAATGTCCCCAGCTTTTAGTGACACCACAGTAACTCACTAGAAGAAAATGACACCCTTTCTGTAAAATCTCTGTCCCAAACGGGAAAGTGGATACCATCAAGTTGTAGCAGTGTCTTTTTCCGGTGTCTTTGTGGTGGCGACCTGCGCCACCACCACCTACCCAAAGCATCATGATGCACCAACATTGATGGACTGAAAGCCAGAAGTCTACGTGACCATCATCATCAAGTCCTTCCATGAGTACCCTAAATACAAAGAGGACTGTTTGATTTATGTTAGGTAGATTGCCCAGAGGGGACTGGGCGGTCTCTTGGTCTGGAACCCCTACAGATTTTTTTTTTTTTTCTCCGGCTTTTGGAGTTTTTTTTTGTTTTTTCTGTCCACCCTGGCCATCGGACTTTATTTATTCTATGTTAATTAATGTTGACTTATGTTTATTTTTTTATTGTGTCTTTTATTTTTCTATTCATTTTGTAAAGCACTTTGAGCTAAATTTTTTTGTATGAAAATGTGCTATATAAATAAATGTTGATTGATTGATTGATTGATTGATTGATAGCAGATCCATGAAAGATGAGATCCAGGTCCTTCAGTTTAACCTGATAAAAGTAAAATATACTTTAGATAAAAAAACATCTTGCCTAGTTTTTATCACTCACATTTTCCAGTAGAGAGCCAACCAGAATGAGAGGTTATCCTGGTGGTTTTTGTTACAGAGTAGGAGGCAAACCTCGAATGAACGTTAATACATCGCAGAGCACACTCACTGACAACACGTCCTGGGAATTTACATTTTAAAATCCATTTAATAACACTAAAACTACACATATGGTGACAATGAAGTGTGAAGTGGTGATTCACACCTCCTCTACCATCTTGGCACCACTACATTAAAATAAACAACAATTAGAACAAAAGAAAAAAAAATCTAAAGAAGAAAATCATAAAACATTTAATCTTATACTGATTTATTTAATTCAAGAGATTTTGAAATGGATAAAAATATTTCTTTTAAAAAACACAATTAGCATTTAGGGTAATGTAAATACAAACCAGAATAAAAGTGCAATATTTCATCTGGGGCGTGCCTATGCATTTTACAGAGTTGTCACTTTTTATTAGACAAAGGTTATAATGTCACAGGTCATGCAAGAGCAGATGACAAGAGCCACTGGCCCTTGAAAACAGAGGCATAAATGAAATAAGAAGGAGAAAGACATGCTTGACCTGAAGGAGAAGGTTACACCTCCATAGTATGATGTTTCTGAGATTGGTTACCTTCATAACTTACATAATGACATGTTCTGCTTACTTATATATATATAGTAAATGAGGTGAACCTAAACAGGCATGGCAGACAGTACAATACTGGATATTATAACAAAGAAACACTGTACATGAGAATATGAGAATATCACACTTACCATTTAGTTACAGCAGTAAAGACATATTCCTGTCCAAAATATTATTAATCATTTAATCTTATTACACTAAGTGAATTTCAGGACTTATTAACCATTAAAAGGTACCATTTTACAAACTGTGCCCTCCATAATGTTTGGGACAAAGACACATTTTTCCCTTGATTTACCTCTCTGCTCCACAGTTTAAAATCACAAATCAAACAATTCAGATGTGATTAAAGTGCACACTGCAGACTTTCATTTACAGGTATTTGCACACATTTCGGTCACAACATGAAGAAATCACAGCACTTTTTACACATGGTCGCCCCATTTCAGGGCACTATAATGTCTGGCACACAGCAATGGCAGGTATGTAAAAGGCGTCATATTTAGTACTTTGTTGCATATCCCCTGTATACAACAAATGCTTGATGTCTGTGATTCATAGACATCACTAGGTTTTGAGGATCTTCTCTGGTGATGCTCTGCCACTCCTCTAATGCAGCCATCTTCAGTTCCTGCTTGTTTTAGGGACTTGTACCCTTCAGTTTTCTATTCAGCATATGGAAGGTATGCTCAATTGGATTTAAATCAGGTAAATGACTTAACCATTCAATTTTCCACTTCTTTGCTTTAATAAACTCCTGGGTTGCTTTGGCTGTATGTTTTGGGTCATTGTCCATCTGTATCATGAAACGTCGCCCAATCAATTTGACTGCATTTAGCTGGATTTGAGCAGACAGTGTGTCTCTGAACACCTCAGAATTCATTCGGCTGCTTCTGTCCTGTGTCACACCATCAATAAATACTAGCGTCCCAGTGCCACTGGCAGCCATGCATGCCCAAGCCATCACACTGCCTGACTCCACCGTGTTTTACAGATGATGTGGTATGCTTTAAATAATGAGCTGTTCCATGCCTTCTCCATACTTTTTTCTTTCCATCATTCTGGTAGAGGTTGATCTTGGTTTCATCTGTCCAAAGAATGTTTTTCCAGAACTGTGCTGGCTTTTTTAGATGTTCTTTAGCAAAGTCCAATCTAGCCTTTCTATTCTTGAGGCTTATGAGTGGCTTGCACCTTGCAGTGTACCCTCTGTATTTACTTTCATGCAGTCTTCTCTTTATGGTAGACTTGGATATCGATACGCCTACCCCCTGGAGAGTGTTGTTCACTTGGTTGGCTGTTGTGAAGGGGTTTCTCTTCACCATGGAAATGATGCTGCGATCATCCACCACTGTTGTCTTCCGTGGACGTTCTAGGTCTTTTTGCGTTGCTGAGTTCACCAGAGCTTGCTTTCTTTCTCAGGATGTACCAAACTGTAGATTTTGCCACTCGTAATATTGTAACAATTTCTCAGATGGGTTTTTTCTGTTTTCGCAGCTTAAGGATGGCTTCTTTCACCTGCATGGAGAGCTCCTTTGACCGCATGTTGTCTGTTCACAGCAAAATTTTCTACATGCAAGCACCACACCTCAAATCAGCTCCAGGCCTTTTATCTGCTTAATTGATAAAGACATAATGGCGGACTTGCCCACAACTGCCCATGAAATAGCCTTTGAGTCAATTGTCCAATTACTTTTGAGCTCCTGAATTGAAGGGATTGTGTTAAAAAAATGCTTTAGTTGCCTCACATTTTTATGCAATCGTTTTGTTCACCCCACTGAATTACAGCTGAAAGTCTGCACTTCAACAGCTTCTGAGTTGTTTCATTTAAAATTCATTATGGTAATGTACAAAACCAAAATTAGAAAAAAGTTGTCTCTGTCCAAATATTTATGGACTTAACTGTAAGAGTGTTAACTGTAATTTCTATATGGTATAACTGAAATGTATGCAAATACCCTTAAATTAAAGTCTGCAATGTGCACTTAAATCACGTCTGAATTGTTTGATTTGTAATTTTAAACTGTGGAACAAAGGGGTAAATCAAGGAAAAATGTGTCTTTGTCTCAGATATTATGGAGGGCACTCTAGGTAAAGAATAAACCTCAATGCATTAGATATCTTTGCAAAAACAAATCCCAGGCAAAAAGGAACCAAGAAAAGATGCATTAAATAGCATAGATAACAAAACAGTTGAGAAATTATTACGAAGCAAAACAATTAAGTAAAACCCATGGGCTTGTGAATCCCCTTTGTTTGGTGGCTTATTATGAGTTGAGAAGTTGCAAAGTCCTCAAGTGAAGTAGTGAGTGCAGTTGACTCACAGCTTCAGATTCTTGTATTTGACTCTGAGACTTCGTTTACAGGTTTACAAGTTCTTCCTATTCCCGGAAGCCATTTCTTATTCATATTTCAGGTTTTCCTCATGCATTCCAAAATGACTGTGTTATGTTAATCGTGAACTTTGACTTTTCCTTGTGTGTATAAGTGAGTGAATATGCCCAGCAATGGGCTGAACCCTTGCAAAGGGTTAATTCTGTCTTCTACCCAATATTTCTATAACAGGGTCTAACTTTCTAGACCTGCAATTTTACTAAGCTGATTTGTTAGTACTGGACATTTTTTTTCCAATAGTATTTGCTTCCTGAAAAAATGTAGGTGATTGTGATATAGGCCATCAGGCTGGACACAAATACAATTTCAGATTGACATCACATAGGAATTTCATTGTTCAATGTAATGGACGAGTATATGACCCACACCCTAGAACTTAGGAGGAGAACTCATTGGAAGAAGGATGAGAAACCTTTTTAGTCAGTACTGTATGAGAGACACTGGAGGAGAGAGAGACTGAAGTGATTTCTGGTACTTCTGGTTCTAGAGTAGTGGGTCAGTAGGTAAGCCACCCTACATATTTTATATCCTCTATTTCCTCATCCATTCCTGTATAGAATAATTAGAACAAAGAACCATTTTGACTTCCTCAGCTTCCTTGTTATCACATTAGACCTTGAAGGTTGCAACAAAAGTGCTCCCTCCTTTTACAACACTTGTAGCAAGCTTCAGCTAAACGTGAAGAATAAACACATCTTCTCACTGACTTTGGAGGAACACCACCCCGAAAATTACTACTGAACAAGTAGAAAGGAACTGAGAACTTTACTTCGCAGCAGCATGAACTTCCACAGTAGAATTAAATGCAACTATAGAAAGTGTCAGCAACATAGCTACTAGCTAAGGAGGCTAAGGAGCATTAATGCATCCCCCTGGATCATACAGAATCACTATATATGTCATGAAGAAAGCATACCTTCTCAATTCTGATCTGATATGTGGGGCTTCCAGTGAGTAACAAGAGGAAAATGAGGAAACTAATCAGTCTGGGGTCCGCTCTTTGTCGAAAGCAATATTGAGCTTCAAAGGCCGTTTGACTTACAGGGCAAAAAGGAAAGCAGCAAAGATTGCAGGGGAATATGCACAAGATCTGAACAGCTGCTTTTAGATCTTGCCCTCTGGGAGGAGATACATGACTGAAGAAGCAGCTTTATCCCCACTGAGATCAAACTGCTCAATAAGATAAATGTGACACAGCAATGCTGGAATACTTTTACAACTGCTGGACCGAATACAATGCCCTTAGCATGTTCTTAAGAACTAGCCAACTATTATATTATAAATGATAATGTTATTTATGGTTACTACAGTTAAAGTAATATGCTAATTAAATTGAGTATGTAAATGCACGTATGTATGTGTTCTGTGCACATCTGTTAGTCATTATCTGTATATCTATCTATCAATCTATCTAATAAACACATTAACACTAAGTAGGCTTTTATATATATATAAGTAAATAATAATATTATAAGTAAATAATAATGATATATATATATATATATATATATACATATACACAGTAAATACAGCATATCTATACTAATAAAAGGCAAAGCCCTCACTGACTGACTGACTGACTGACTGACTCACTCACTCATCACTAATTCTCCAACTTCCCGTGTAGGTAGAAGGCTGAAATTTGGCAGGCTTATTCCTTACAGCTCACTTACAAAAGTTGGGCAGGTTTCATTTCGAAATTCTACACGGAACGGTCATAACGGTTGACAATGTTCGCCATGTTCAACTTTCTTATTTATGGCCCCATCTTCACGAAATTTGGTAGGTGGCTTCCCTGCGGTAACCAAAGCCGATGTACGTACTGTCAGGGATGCCAGGGGCAATGACCCGGCCGGGACGCCGTGAGGGACCGGATGTGGGTCTAAGCCCACCCTGGATCACGTGGGGGCCGCCTTCCTGGTTGCTCTGGGGACCACGAGTACAGGGCATGGAAGCTCCACCCTGTAGGGGCCCGTGGTCACCGCCAGGAGGCGCCCCAATGCCGTGGGGACCTGTTACCCCAGCACTTCCGCCACACCAGGAAGTGCTGGGGGGAAGATTTAGGACGGCACCCAGAGAGCTGCCGGGAGGACAGCCGGCACTTCCGCCACGCTGGGGCGTGGACAAGGGAGGAATGCCGGGAACACCTGGAGCTCATCCGGGTCATGTATAAAAGGGGCCGTCTCCCTTCATTCGAGGCTAGAGTCGGGTGGAAGGAGGACGAGGCAAGAGAGGAGAGTGGAGGCGGCCCGAAGAAAGGCATTGTGGCCAGGACTGTGACTTTGGGGTTTGTGCACGTGACTTTAATTGTAAATATTGTAAATAAACATGTTTGTGGGTGACATGAACGTGTCTGCCTGTCTGTGTCCGGGTCAACTTCCACAATGGCGCCCAACGTGGGGCGATCCGTCTGGTTCAAGACGGGGACCCCCAAATTATAAATATTTTGTGGACGGCCCGGCGCAGCAGGTGCGCCCACACACGTGCCGCGGGTGCTGCGTGCACACAGCCCCGCGGGGTAAAGGAACCCCACAGACCGCCAGGGGTCCGCAGGAAGGCCATATTTCCCTGATGCGGGCGGGCGGCGTGCCTACCAGGAGTGCAGCGGGCTCCGAAGATCGCACCGTTGCTGGAGGCGCCCGGGACGGCATGGCGTCGAGAAAGGCCACGCCGAGGAGGGGTCCTCGATTTGATTAGTCCGGGGAGGTGAGTTCCCTGCCTAGTGGCAGCCGGCCCGTGGGGGCCGGGCGTGTATTTTCTTTTATAGGCAGGGACTTCCCGGACCCACGTCAGTGGCAGGCGCATGCTGGTCTGCGGGGCTCCGGCAGCACGGCGGCAGCCACGGGGGCTGCGGAGGAGGAGACGCTGCAGCTCGAGAGGCGCTGGCAACAGCAAGGCTGCCGGCAACCACGTCGCCGCCGCAGAAGGGGAGGCAAGATGGCCGCGGACCAGAAGTCCCTCCCCCTGATAGGCACGCGATTGGACGGTGTGTCTTGTGTGCCCGCCGATGACTGCAGAGAGGCGGGACCAAGGAATGTCCATCACGGGCAGGGGGAGACCCGATTGGGCCGGAGGAGAAGGCCCACAGGAAGTAGCCGGCGTCGGAGGCTGACAGACAGGTAGGCTCCGCGTCGGTTAACTTCCTGTCTTTGCCGGCTGCTCTGTCGGAGCTGGAGGCGTGCCTTCAGCCCGCGGAGCAGCGTGTATTACAGGTGCTATGTACCCTCCGGGCAGAGATGCGGGTACTGGAGAGGAAGGCAGTCGCGTCCATAGAGGACCGGCGGATGGCGATCCGACGGCGCGGCGCTGGATTCTCCAGCCGGAGCGACACGGCGGGGAAGGTAGGTTTCGCCGTCCCCGTACAGCATGAGGGAGGGTTTGCTGAACATGGCTGTGATGTTAAGGATCAGCTTCAAGTAAACAGCCCTCCGCAAGGAGGTGCGGCGCAACGGGCTGCGCATGCGGCGAGGGGGGAGTCCGTGAGGACGCTGCCTGGACACGGGCTGCTGAGTGCCCCAGGTCCTAGCACCCTCCGCCCCGAGTTGGCCGCGGTCTCGCACCACACTGTAGGGACGCAGACGGGAAAGAGGCTCTTTCTTTGCAGTAAGGAGTCTCAAACCGTCGGGGCGTTCCAGAGTGACAGGAGGAATGGCAGGCTGGGTGCCGGTTCCTCCGATAGGTCCGCCACACCAGGAAGTGCTGGGGGGAAGATTTAGGACGGCACCCGGAGAGCTGCCGGGAGGACAGCCAGCACTTCCACCACGCTGGGGCGTGGACAAGGGAGGAATGCCGGGAACACCTGGAGCTCATCCGGGTCATGTATAAAAGGGGCCGTCTCCCTTCATTCGAGGCTAGAGTCGGGTGGAAGGAGGACGAGGCAAGAGAGGAGAGTGGAGGCGGCCCGAAGAAAGGCATTGTGGCCAGGACTGTGACTTTGGGGTTTGTGCACATGACTTTAATTGTAAATATTGTAAATAAACGTGTTTGTGGGTGACATGAACGTGTCTGCCTGTCTGTGTCCGGGTCAACTTCCACAATACTTATTTCAGTGGTATGATGCCACTGTCGGCCGCCATATTGAAGTTTCCAACGTCACTAATTCTCCAACTTCCCGTGTAGGTAGAAAGCTGAAATTTGGCAGGCTCATTCCTTACAGCTTACTTACAAAAGTTAAGCAGAATTTCATTTCGAAATTCTACGCGTAATGGTCATAACGGTCAACAACGTCCGCCATGTTGAACTTTCTTATTCATAGGTAGAAGGCTGAAATTTGGTACTTATTTCGGTGATATGATGCCACTGTCGGCCGCCATATTGAAATTTTCAACGGTCTTTGTTACTTATCGGCCCATCTTCAAGAAATTTGGTATGCGGTTCCCAACGCTAACTAAATCCTACTTACGTACATATATACGTCCATAGCCTGCAGCTCGGTCACGTTGTTGGCTGCCTGCCTATATAAGGCCGTCTGTCGCTCCAGTCTCTACATTCCCTTCCTTGCTTCGCCACGGTATTCACGTCTTTCTGCTGATAACTACAGCCTTTTTATTTAATCCACGGCTTCTCCGCTGTTTTATTGTTCATTTATTACGATTATAGTTATTGTATAGGTATTTTAGACTTACTTTACATTGTTCAGGTACCCATTTCCTTTATCATTCCAACCGTACCCCCATTAACATGTCTATCGAGGTGATCACCATCGATCAAAGAACTGTCACTTACCAAGTGGTTTCCATGCCCGGAGATGGCACCTGCCTTTTCCATTCTCTTTGTTACATATTGCACGGCCATATCAGGCTCACTCTTGATATCCGGAGGAACATTGTGACTTATGTATTGAATGACTGGGACAGGTTCAAGGTGTGGACTGATGACGGTACAGGAGATAATTATAGTACACAGGAGCACTAGAAGAGTGAAATGCTTAAGTGTACCGAAATGGCCAAATATTTTACACCTTTGGACAACTGCCAATGCCTCTTAAACATCTTAGATTCACAGGTGACGATTTCAGTAATGGACACTTTGATGTTTAGAAATGTTTAAACTCTCAAAAGCTGGATGTGAAGTTATCAATGAAACTGGTTGTATACTTACAACACTTGACAAATGCCGAATGTCTCTTCAACACAAGTCCTACAAATACTGTCGTAATTGAAACAAACCATGAAACTCAAACTGATTATGACAGCAGAAATCCAAGCTGTGAGATTTGAAACAAGATTACTGTTCACATGGCCAACTGTACGTTGCATGCTCAAGAGTAAGCTCAGCGCACAGCTTGGTCATATTGCAACTGGAGGGTCGAACTGACAACGTGGCATACAAAGAGATCCTTAACAAATAATTATTGGCATATTTTCCCTCAGTTTAAAAAGGTTTAATTTTCTTCTTAATAAAAATTTTAAGGCAGTACTTCACCGCTGCGAAGCGCGGGTATTTTGCTAGTGTATATATATATATATGGGTGGGCAAATCTAGCTTTACAGTTGTTTGTATGGAAAAATGACATACAGATTATAATTACTACAATAGCTCTATTAATTCAATAAGTTTAAGAACACAAATAATACAATAATTAAAATAATTAATAATACAAGAATAAACAGTGTTTCACATACTCACAACTGTAAGTCTGCTTTTGCTCACCCTTGTATATACATAGATAGATAGATTTGAAAGGCACTATATAATAGATAGATAGATACTTTATTAATCCCTAGGGGAAATTCACATAACCCAGCAGCAGCATACTGATACAAAAAACAATATTAAACTAAAGAGTAATAAAAATGCAGGTAAAAACAGACAATAACTTTGAATAATGTTAGCATTCACCCCCCTGGGTGGAATTGAAGAGTCGCAGTAGTGTGGGGGAGGAACGATTTCCTCAGTCTGTCAGTGGAGCAGGACGGTGACAGCAGTCTGTCACTGAAGCTGCTCCTCTGTCTGGAGATGACACTGTTCAGTGGATGCAGTGGATTCTCCATGATTGACAGGAGTTTGCTTAGTGCCCGTCTCTCTGCTACAGATGTTAAACTGTCCAGCTTTATTCCTACAATAGAGCCTGCCTTACTCACAAGTTTGTCCAGGTGTGAGGTGTCCTTCTTTTTTATGCTGTCTCCCCAGCACACCACCGCGTAGAAGAGGGCACTCGCCACAACCGTCTGGTAGAACATCTGCAGCATCTTATTGCAGATGTTGAAGGATGCCAACCTTCTAAGGAAGTATAGTCGGCTCTGTCCTTTCATACACAGAGCATCAGTATTGGTAGTCCAGTCCAATTTATCATCCAGCTGCACTCCCAGGTATTTATAGGTCTGTTCCCTCTGCACACAGTCACCTCTGATGATCACGGGGTCCATGAGGGGCCTGGGCCTCCTAAAATCCACCACCAGTTCCTTGGTCTTGCTGGTGTTCAGGTGTCAGTGGTTTGAGTTGCACCATTTAATAAAGTCTTTGATTAGCTTCCTATACTCCTCCTCCTGCCTACTCCTGATGCAGCCCACAACAGCAGTGTCGTCAGCGAACTATTGCACATGGCATGACTCCGAGTTGTATTGGAAGTCTGATGTATATAGACTGAACAGGACCGGAGAAAGTACAGTCCCCTGCGGCGCTCCTGTGTTGCTGACCACAATGTCAGACCTGAAGTTCCCGAGACGCACATACTGAGGTCTGTCTGTAAGATAGTCCACGATATATGCCACCAGGAAAAAAATATTTATATACACACACACACACACACACACATATACAAATATACACATATATAAATATATACACACATATACTGTACATATATATACAGTACAGGCCAAAGGTTTGGACACACCTCCTCATTCAATGTGTTTTCTTTATTTTCATGACCATTTACAGCACTCCATCACTCTCCTTCTTGGTCAAATAACCCTTACACAGCCTGGAGGTGTGTTTGGGGTCATTGTCCTGTTGAAAAATAA
>JANRMT010062820.1:6271682-6333193 GCA_026402145.1 Polypterus bichir lapradei
CATTTTTAAAGCAGTAGTGTCATTCTGGATATTTTTAATACATACAAATACACAAAACATACAATGCATAACTATTTACACAATAAACATTTACAAGTTGTAACTCTCTAATCTTAAATGAGCACTTTATTTTCTTACATCATCATAACATGCATAGTTGCAGCATGAAGGCTGTTTGTAATTCAGTGGCAGTGCAAGCTGTTTAATTTCTAAAAATATGTATTTTTTAACAATACAATAGCTTTAATACAACGAGCATTTAGAATGTCTTCCACAACCACTATTTGATTAACTGTATACAGAGATTATTTTCTGTCCCCAACTTGCCACAATAGTGAATTAAAATCATAAAAGCCACTCAGTCCTGGAGTCCCTAAAGAAATAGTAGCAGCCTGCTAATGGAAACGCCAATATGGATTTGGACTAGAGAGAAAGCTTGAGGAACCTATTTCTAAAACAAGCATCCACACTCAATAAAACCTCCACAACCTCGTCTCAACTGCAAGCTGACGTATTGGCACTAAAACGTGACCAGACAACTAACAAAAAAGGGACTTGCAGGAACTTCTCTCTGCAGACAAAAAAATAAGCACAAGGAGAGGTGAAATATCAGCAGTGAAAATTAAATTAATGAACCTATCAATGATCTAGAGATATGGTGCATTTTATTTATGTCATCTTTAATGCATTTGTTTCAATCATTATTTTATATATATACAGTATATATATATATATTTGTTTCTGGGTATTATGGTGTTCCTAGTTTTGTTTTTATTACACCATAATTTTACATTGTTAACAATTATATTCAAATGCTTATTAGTTAGTACTTCTTTCCATTGCAGCATTTTGATTTGGCATGTTCATTGCTATTTTGTGTTCCAGATGCTATGTCACATTGGGTGACATCATCTGTGTAACAGTATTTAAACTGGTGCAGCACTGAAGGTAACCATCCAAGATTCTAGATTTTCTTAAAAAGCGTTTTGTGGTCATAGTCTGGTATGTATTGTGAAATAAAGAGAACAAGAAACAGAAAAAAAGGCTTGGAGCAGCCACTTCATATACTTGAAATGAATAATTTGAAAGAAAAAAAACAGGTCAGTATAGACTGAAGTTCAAAACAGAACTGATTAACAAACAAACATGGTGTTTATGTAGAAGAACAGGAGGAAGTGATGTCGGTATTGCCCGAGCTGGAAGTAATGTCCTTGGACTCAGGCGGGATTTCCTTCGGAAAGAGACAGTGTCAGTGAACGCTGCCATCTCCTGGTCTGGCATGTAATTACATCCATTGAAGCCCTTCAGGGACCTCATGTATAACGCCGTGCATAGAATTCACACTATAACATGGCATAAGCACAAAAGCCAAAATGTGCTTACGCACAGAAAAATCCAGATGCAGGAATCCGTGCTTACTCCAACTTCCACGTTCTACATAAATCCCGATCAGCGTGAAAAGTAACACTCGTGCACGCACTTTATGTAACGCCCCAACTCCTCCCAGAATTACGCCTCTTTGAATATGCAAATCAATATAAATCGCCCTTAAGCTCAGCCTTCTGTGAAAAGACAATGGGAAAAGCACGGGGGAAAATAGAAGAATTTCAGCGAATACCAAGTGGAGGCAAAAGAAAAACATACTATTTGTTCAAATAAACCGTGGTATAATCAACAAAAGGAAGTTGATCGAGTGACATAGTGTGTTGGAGAAACTTGAAAGGCCACGTTCACAAAATCGCTCAGTGCCGGAAATAAAAAAGAAGTCACATATCAAAGTCACCGTGAAAAGGCGAGTTGTAGCCCACTGTCTGAGTGTCATATGAAAGCTTATTAGGGTACAGAGAAAAAAAAGGCACACAGTAGGGAAAAAGCACGAAATGTCAACTTCAATCTCGATATTTCCACTTTAATCATGTAGTTTATTTTGTCATTAAAGTAGAACATCATAAACTTCATCTTAAAATCGTTTAATTAACCAGTTTCTCAAATCACATCGTAATTAAAGTAGCACGTTAAATGCTTTGTTTTGTATGTGATCTTCTATGTGCTCTATGTGTGTGAATCACTACGTGCTTCTTAAACCGGCTCTCTTCCTCCGACTGGACACAGAATCCATTACATTCGTGATATTACAGCTTTCTGAATAACTAAAATACTAAGATGTATATGTGATATCATTTTCATGATGATAGGAGTTAAAGCACGTTATTAAACATGGGTTTCACAGCACAGTGATTGTGTGCGACCTACGATGAAATAATTTATTGCAGCAGTAATCAGGGGCGGCTCTAGGCTTGTGGCAGCCCTGGGCAGAGGGCCGATGTCAATATGGTATCTTATGCACGGTGGGTGGCCATGTCCGTTGCAGACACTGCATAGCCGCCTCGTGCTCATGATACAAGCATTTAACTTTTGCCGAAATTTGTCGCTGCGTTTTTATCTGTGTTGTTATTTTCTCTTTCTGTTTTATATTCAATATATATTGGCGTGGCCGCCCCTGCAGTACTTGTTTTTCTTTCTCCAAGTAACCACACAATCAGCTCTGTAATAGACTTTAATCCATCTGAAAGCTTAGAGCGCCGATTCTTCAAAACGTTTAAGGAACATTGAAATATCTTCGTAGTACATGTTTAATTATTCTATCCTTCACCACAGTCCCAGTGAAGAATATAGATTATTTAAATGAAGTTAAAGTTTTATCTGTATAATATAATAAACATATTTTGCTGCATTTCATCCTAAAAATGATATCGTCATCATATGTAAATACACGCTTTATAAAGTGGCACAGGTTGTGCAATATTATAACTGTAGTGCAAGTTTACAGTGAGGTAATTGTACTTATAAGTACAAACAGTTCTACAAGGATCACTTGATTGAGTGCGTTTAAAGTACTTGGGATGAAACTGTTTCTGAACCGCAAGGTCCGTACAGGAAAGGCTTTGAAACGTTTTGCCATGGCTGAGGTAGTGTGTCCTTGAAGCTGTATACCGATAATTCTCTTTCCGATCAGCTGCTGCTGTGATTCACACTCAGATACAGTGATATAAATACTCCGAGTGGTGCAGTGAGAGTAATATGGAAAAAGATGATCCGCTGTGGCAACTCCTAATGGGAGCAGCTGAAAGAAGAAGAAGAAGGTGCAGTGAGAGTAACAACGCTAAAGCAGTTATGGTATTTGGAATACTATGGCTATTCCCTGGACCATTATATTGTTACAAGTTAATTACAATCAGATGCATTACACTAATAAGTAATATGCGGTTAGTTTCAGTGTATTTATAAAGCCGCGTCAGGAAAATAAGGAGTAACCACACAGGAACAGTAGCATTGCTTTGACGCTGGGTGCCGCCAGTCTGCAAAACCGAGCGGAGAACTTGCATACGACAAGGTATGAGGTACCGTGGAAAAGTGTGTGGTTTTACACCAAGTGTAGGTTTTATACATCGCGATTTTAATGAGGAAAAGTTCTTACGCAATATTTCTGTGCGTACGCACCGTTTATACATGAGGCCCCAGCTGTCTCCCATGCGCACGTGTGAGACAGTATGTTATTATTTTTTTTCTTGTTTTTAAGTTATTATGTGTCATGGTTTATGTATTTTCTATTATGTCTGTTATTAGATAGATAGTATTATTATTATATACTGTCCTTTTAAATGGGTCCATGTTCCATCTTTATGGGTGACCACCCCAATGTCACATCTGCTTGTCCTTCTTATGGCTATATATTACAACCAGAAACAGGATCCAGCAGTGGAGCATTCCATTTTTTTAAGCATTATTTGTTTAATTTATTTATTTTGATTTTACTAGTTTCTTTGACCTATTTGGCTTTTAGTCTGCTTTAAAATAGAGGAGGCAGATTTTTACGAGGCAGATCAGAATATAAAACGTAGCCAAGACATTACAAAAAGTCAAAAAGCATTGGCAACAAAAGCCGAGATATTAGGCTCAGTGATAAAGTTAAGAAAACAAGATCGATAATTTCAAAGTGATTTTTTAAATAGCAACACTGCATGCAAAGACTGGGTTTATCTGCAATTTGGATACGGAAGTGCAGCAAGGAGAACCTTTTACCTTGTCGTGAATTAGAGAGGAGATCATGAATACCATAACCACAAACCCAGTAAGTGTATGGTGTCCCAGATGCCATGTACACAAAATGGCAATTCACACAAAAGACAAAACAATGGCGGAAATGGTTCAAATCAAAAATATTCAGACTACACTTTGAAAGATAACTGTGATAAAAGAAATACTTTCTTTGGACAAAAACAAACCCGACAGGAGTTTAATTAGGTACTAATATCAATAAACATAGGAGCAAAATAAATTATCTCGTTATTTCATAATAGCTTCTGTTTGTTTTTTTTTGTTTTGTTTTGGATTGTGGATTTAAGTTTGATTTAGGATTTCTTGCTCAATTTTAAAATATTTTCTATTATTTTTGTCATTTTTATCGCCAGAGTGTAAGAGCCAGTCTTAGAAAGTTATTCTTTAAGCTTTGAGTTAAACCCATATTAGTCAGTCATTTTCCAGCCTGGTATATCCTAACTACAGGGTCACGGGGGTCTGCTGGAGCCAATCCCAGCCAACATGGGGCGCAAGGCAGGAACAAATCCCCGGTTCATATTTGTAACCCAACTGAGTTCAGGTGAGTCTCTTCTCGGCAGGTCAGTGAAGGTCCTGGCTGGCTTTACACATCCTTTAGAGGTCTCTTAAAACTCCAGCATTGTTTCATAGTGAATCAGAGCAAACAAATTATTTGAGATTGCATATTCAGTCTTGACACGGATTCTTTTTGTTTTTCTGGTACCTGACCTTAGCTGGTCCTTTAAGTTATATTTTGTACTAGCAAAATACCCGCGCTTCGCAGCGGTGAAGTACTGCATTAAAATTTTTATTAAGAAGAAAATTAAACCTTTTTAAACTGTGGGAAAATATGCCAATAATTATTTGTTAAGGATCTCTTTGTATACCATGTTGTCAGTTCGGCCCTCCGGTTGTAACATGACCAAGCTGTGCGCTGAGCTTACTCTTGAGCATGTAACTTACAGTTGCCCATGTGAACAGTAATCTTGTCTCAAATCTCACAGCTTGGATTGCTGCTGTCATAATCGGTTTGAGTTTCATGGTTTGTTTCAATTACGACAGTATTTGCAGAATTTGTTGTGTTGAAGTGACATTTGGCATCTGTCAAGCGTTGTAAGCACACAACCGGTTTCATCGATAAAATCACATCCAGCTTTTGAGAGTTTAAACATTCATAAACATCAAAGTGTCCACTACTGAAATCGTCACCTGTGAATCTAAGATGTTTAAGAGACATTGGCGGTTGTCGAAAGGTGTAAAATATTTGGCCATTTCGGTACATTTGAAAGCGACAACCGAACAATTCAGCAGCAGCCATCAACTCACATGCAGAACCATAGGTGAAGGGCTTAAGCATTTCACTCTTCTAGTGTAGTGTTCACTTCCTCCTGTGTAGTATAATTATCTCCTGTACCGTCATCAGTCCAGACCTTGAACCTGTCCCAGTCATTCAATACATAAGACAGAATGTTCCTCCGGATATCAAGAGTGAGCCTGATATGGCCGTGCAATATGTAACAAAGAGAATGGAAAAGGTAGGTGGTATCTCCGGGCATGGAAACCACTCGGTAAGTGACAGTTCTTTAATCGATAGTGATCATCTCGATAGACATGGTAATGGGGGATGGAATGATAAAGGAAATGGGTACCTGAGCAATGTAAAGTAAGTGTAAAATACCTATACAATAACTATAATTGTAATAAACAAACAATAAAACAGCGGAGAAGCCATGGATTAAACAAAAAGGCTGTAGTTATCAGTAGGGAGACATGAATCCCGTGGCGAAGCAAGGAAGGGAATGTAGAGACCGGAGCGATGGACGGTCTTATATAGGCAGGCAGCCAGCCAACAACGTGGGAGGCGTTGGGATGGGGGACCCAACGCCAATTCACACGGTGACCGAGGTGCAGGCTATGGACGTATATATGTACGTAAGTCGGATTCAGTTAGCATTGGGAACCCGTGTACCAAATTTCTTGAAGATGGGCCCATAAGTAACAAAGACTGTTGAAAAGTTCAATATGGTATGACAGTGGCATCATACCACCGAAATAAGTACGTACATTGGTTTCGGTTAGTGCAGGGAAGCCGCCTACCAAATTTCGAGAAAATTGGGCCATAAATAAGAAAGTTCAACATGGCGGACGTTGTTGACCGTTATGCGTAGAATTTCGAAATGAAACCTGGTTAATTGTTGTAAGTAAGCTGTAAGGAATGAGCCTGCCAAATTTCAGCCTTCTACCTACACGGGAAGTTGGAGAATTAGTGACGTTGGAAAGTTCAATATGGCGGCCGACAGTGGTGTCATACCAACGAAATAAGTACGGACATCGGTTTTCGTTAAAAGTTCAATATGGCGGCCAACAGTGGCATCATACCACCGAAATAAGTACCAAATTTCAGCCTTCTACCTACACGGGAAGTTGGAGAATTAGTGACGTTGGAAAGTTCAATATGACAGCTGACAGTGGCGTCATACCACCGAAATAAGTATGTACATTGGTTTCGGTTAGTGCAGGGTAGCCGCCTACCAAATTTCGTGAAGATGGGGCCATGAATAAGAAAGTTCAATATGGCAGACGTTGTTGACCCTTATGACCGTTACGCGTAGAATTTCAAAATGAAACCTGCTTAACTTTTGTAAGTAAGCTGTAAGGAATGGGCCTGCCAAATTTCAGTCTTCTACCTACACGGGAAGTTGGAGAATTAGTGACGTTTGGAAAATTCAATATGGCGGACGACAATGGCGTCATACCACCGAAATAAGTACGTACATCGGTTTTGGTTATCGCAGGGAAGCCACCTACCAAATTTCGTGAAGATGGGGTCAGCCTTCTTCCTACACGGGAAGTTTGAAAATTGGTGACGTTGGAAAGTTCAATATGACGGCCGACAGTGGCGTCATACCATCGAAATAAGTAAGTACATTGGTTCCGGTTAGCGCAGGGAAGCCGCCTACCAAATTTCGTGAAGATGGGGCCATAAATAAGAAAGTTCAACATGGCGGACGTTGTCGACCGTTACGTCTAGAATTTCTAAATGAAACCTGCTTAACTTTTGTAAGTAAGCTGTAAGGAATAAGCCTGCCAAATTTCAGCTTTCTACCTACATGGGAAGTTGGAGAATTAGTGATGAGTCAGTCAGTCAGTCAGTCAGTGAGGGCTTTGCCTTTTATTATTATAGATTCTAGTCATGTTTGCCTTGATTTTGGTTGTCTTTTTTCCAGACGGTACACGGGAGAATTATTGAATGTGGGACAATATTCAGTTCTGAGGGGAATGGGGGATTCATGCAAGAGGCGTGCAACCAGGGATGGAATGGGATCCAAAACTGGGTCTTGACCTATGTCTAGACAGGCCCATGACAACTGGCCAGGCACCAGCAATCTTTACACACTAGACCCTTCACTGCATGTACACAAAAGATTCCCTGCTCATTTGTGAGTACAGTAGTAGTACAGTATATTCCCTGTTTAGATCCTACACTTTCCACTAAATTTATGAGTATGAGTGCAGATACTCTACCACTGTTTTATTCTCCTGCCTTTGCAGGTTAACAGATGCTTCTCTTGAATCAACCCTGACAAAAAGTTAAGAACGTGAGGATTTATGCATGTCCACTACCAGCCAGACAAAAGTCTGGACACTCCTAGGAATTTTCATGTTTTTGTTCACTTGGGTTGCAAGGTACTGGCATTCCTAAATTTAAATTCTGGGTTCAAAAATGCCTAAAATTTACCTAATAACCAATTACTATGTAAAGTTATTAATTAAGGATAAGCTAAGGAAGTTGACCATTAGGACACTGAAGGATTCGCTGCTGAAAATGGGACTTTGGAGTAATTTGTAAATAATAAATTAAAAAATCAGTCATTTCAAGCAGTACTATTCATTAGCAACACTGGTGATGTCTTGGCTGTATTTTTAAAACAATTAAAAGTTATCTTCACAAAAAAGGTATAAATTTCTATCAAAAATATGTGTCCATACTTTTGACTGGTAGTGTAGAATGTTTTTTGTCCTAACTAAAGTTTTGTTCACTGCCTGCTATTAAACATTCACTCCACATGTATTTGAAAGTTTGTGCATTAAACAGTTTAGATCACTGAGTGTATTAAACTAGAGGATACGAAGTCAACGGAAAGTATATTAACTGTGATTTTGCCTTGTTGTGTTCCCAAACTGTCAAAATTCTCTTCTTACTGCAGTCTGTACTTAATCAGTCATTTCAAATTTTTATTAAGTGTTCTGATGAATAGTCTTGAATTTTGTGTCATCACAGGTCGTTACAGGAAGCAGGCTGCTGAGCTGACCCTTTCTACGCTCCTACAAACCTGCATTGTGATTCCTGCAGGCCTCAGAATTAACCAAAGCCAGACCTGCCCATTTTGTAGGTCTGAAACTACTCAACAGGCCTCACCCTGGGCAACCTAACTGCTGCCCTGCACAGGCCCAGAAAACAGGCAACAATGAGGTAAGAGAGAGGGTAGAGAGGGAAAACCATTTTAAAAACTGCTGGCCCAAAGATAGATAGATAGATAGATAGATAGATAGATAGATAGATAGATAGATAGATAGATAGATAGATAGATAGATAGATAGATACTTTATTAATCCCAAGGGGAAATTCACATAATCCAGCAGCAGTATACTGATACAAAAAAACAATATTAAATTAAAGAGTAATAAAAATGCATGTAAAAACAGACAATAACTTTGAATAATGTTAGCATTTACTCCCCCGGGTGGAATTGAAGAGTCACATAGTGTAGGGGAGGAACGATCTCCTCAGTCTGTCACTGAAGCTACTCCTCTGCCTGGAGATGACACTGTTCAGTGGATGCAGTGGATTCTCCATGATTGACAGGAGTTTGCTTAGTGCCCGTCGCTCTGCTACAGATGTTAAACTGTCCAGCTTTATTCCTACAATAGAGCCTGCCTTCTTAACAAGTTTGTCCAGGCGTCCTTCTACTTTATGCTGCCTCCCCAACACACCACCATGTAGAAGAGGGAACTCGCCACAGCCGTCTGGTAGAACATCTGCAGCATCTTATTGCAGATGTTGAAGGACACCAACCTTCTAAGGAAGTATAGTCGGCTCTGACCTTTCTTACACAGAGCATCAGTATTGGCAGTCCAGTCCAATTAATCATCCAGCTGCACTCCCAGGTATTTATAGGTCTGTACCCTCTGCACACAGTCACCTCTGATGATCACGGGGTCCACGAGGGGCCTGGGCCTCCTAAAAAAAATGTTTCTTTAAATTTAAAGTATTTACTGATAAATCCCAAGAAAAAGAAAAGAAAAAAGCATTTGTTTAGACCAAAAGTTGAAAGCTAAATCAAATTAATTCAAGGACTGCTAAAAACAAGTATTGTATTTTTGTTCTTTGGGATGACCCTCAGCCTTAATATTGAAATTAAATATATGGTCCCAGCAGTGGTTCATGTTTTGTTTAGAATACATTCTTGTTAAGTATTATTGTATTTTCTGGTTAACAGATTTTTTGCTTCAGATTTGTGAAGTTTTTCTGGGATTACAGATTGGAGTTGTTTATGTTGGATTATCCTTATTTTTGTTTTGTTTTTTGTCATTTCAGTCCTTGAATTCCTGCATGTATAAAGATTCATTGTTGAAGTTGTTAAACAAGCCAGAGGTTTTAATGGTTCCTCACCCTTTAAGAGCATTTGTGTGATGTTTGAAGATTTAAAGAACTTTTAACACTTTAAAGATCAATCTCCATTTTGGGCCTGTGCAGTTTGAAGTCTCTCTATTTATTTTGGGGTCTGTTTGCCCTGGACTTATCTTGAGGTCAGGATCAGTGGAGGTCCTAGTCTGGCAGGTGGTATTTTTATGCTGTTTTTTGGTATTTATTCACAACAAATATGTACTTGCAAAATTAATGAATTAAAAACAGACATGCCAAAAGCAAAAACAGAACGAATAATATAACATAAGCTTATTTTTTGCTTATTTAATTTTTTAAATTAAGCCAAGGAACAACCTTGGCTGTAACATAACACCCTAGTGTGGCAATCACTCTGAGGAAGTCTAAATAAACATCTGATTTTCCTACACATTAAAGCCTCCGGTTGGAGTAATTTTATTTGTTTTCCTCTAATTGTTTAACCCCAGCTACCGTTCCCTCCACATTTTGTTTTAAATGAAATTTCTCCATCTCTCTTCTTTTCTTTCTCTTTCACTTACCTCTTATTTGGTTCATTAAGGAAGTTACCTTTAGACAGTGGAGGGTGATCCAGGAGTTAGTAGGATCTCATTGTGTGTGTGTGTCTCTCTCTCTCTCTCTTTCTCTCCTTCTCTGTCTCGCTCACTGGCTGTCTCACAGTTTGTGTGCTGTATGTGTCAACTTATGTGTATTTTGTTTTCTTGTCATTTTTCTTAAACTATTATTTTCATGTATTTTTGTGAATACTTTTGGTTTGTCTAATATTCTTTAATTCTGTACATAAATGTACATTCCATTCAATGTGAGTTTACTCCTTATGTTGTGTGTGTTTGCCCCATAAGGTGGGTCAACCTTGACATTACCACCTCTGAGTATTGAGTTTGTTTTTAAATATTCTGTTGTTTTTTTTTTTTTTATTATTATTATTTCTGCTTTGCCATTGGATTACTCTCTTTGAATCGGTGCATTGGGATTTGTTAGCTTGGATTGCTCCTTTCTGTCCATTTGAATATTTTTGTGATGTTTTTCACTTTTTAAAAATAAACCTTCATTTATAATAAAAAAAAAAGCTTGCCTTTGGATTACAAACCAGAGTTTTAACGGGTTCTCTTCCTTGTTTTGTATTTTCATTATTCCTTGGGGCTTTTTTCATATTTTAGAAACTTTATAAGCAAGAATCTGATTTTTGTGCCTGCTAGCCCAGACACCTGTAAATAACAATTGAGGGGCTTGCTTTATTTGGGGTGAACCTCGTCTGGGCTGACCAATGAAGTTCCTGGTCCGCTTTCATTGGTTTTTAGGAGGCCTCAACACTCTGTCTGAGACTCCACATCACAACAAACACACCTTCATTTGCCACACCAAGTTCTATTATTGTTATATTCTTATCAGCTTCATGGGCAGGGCACATATTGTGAAGACAGCTTAAGACCTCATCCACGAAGGATCTGTTCTCCATGTTTTCCTCAACTTTTTATTTAGTATACCTGCATGCCTTCTAGTAAAAACAGCAGACAGAAGTTCTCCTTGCAGTCACTCCAAGTGAGTATGATTACCATCAAGGTGATATGTGAGGACTCCAACCTTCAAGCAGGGCCATCTTAACAGCATTATAGGCTCCCGGGCAAAGCAGTGCACTGGGGCCCCTACCTACACAACCACTCAGCAAGTCACAACATACATAGATGCTCATGGGGGCCCCCCGGCAACTTCCCAGCATGCCCATGTGCTCAAGCCCAAGACCCTGGGATAATGAAGGCAGAAGGGGTTATTTAGGACTGGAATCCACAGATTGGAAGGAAAAGGGAAAGTAAGGATTTCCATTAGCAGACTACCATGATATAACATTTTGGAGGATAGACTCCAGGTCGGTGAAATTATTTAATGAAAAATGCATAATATCTAAAAAAAAAAAAAAAAGTCCATAAATAGAGAGCCATTTTATTTATTCAAAAATAGAATTAACAATGGCATGCTGACAAAAAATACTAACATAACCACTTAAAGAGGGTTAAACTACTCAAATGATATATGTGCGTACATATACTTTCTTTATATTTTCAAAATATCAAGCCATTTACTCCTGCTTGCATCTTTTATGTTGCCAGAGTCATTAATTTAATTAAGTAATTGGCTCTTCTAATCAGAAAGATTTTGTTCTGAATAGTGTCGGTTTTCAGGTCTGCTGAAGCCATTAAATACATAAATGAATCATAGCTGCTGAAGCAAATAGGGCTAGTGACACAATTTACATAAAATGCACAAGAAACAAATGTACCATGGTGATGAGCAATAAACTAATTTAATTGGAAGCAGTAGGATTCAAAGTTGAAAATATGACAGATTTTAAAGCTGTAAACAAAAGGTGCAAAACTCTTGATCAAAAGGCAGTTTAAATTCTAAGGAAAAATAGTTTTGTACCATTTGATTATCAGATGTTCTCTATTCCTCCGTGTGTAAAGAAGAAAAATGTCTGAGGCATCTCTGATTCACACCATGGGCATCAAAGACTAGGAAAAAGTTGATCAAAGAAAAGGCTGCTGGATTCACAGAGACAGAAGCACTTTTGTTTTGTTGCTTAACCACTTTTATTTCAGCTTCCCAATATATTTCTTGGAGAATTAAGATCTCAAGGGAAGAGTATATATGAGTTTCATGAACAATAGTTCTTTGGTTAACAAAACAGGTTATTCCACTGACATGGTAATTCTGGCTCAAACTGTGCAAATAAAATGTACAGCAGGTAAGAATCTTCAGTACCCGAGGAAACAACCGGCAGACGTGACAAATCCACCGAGTTTTGGACTTAAATGAAATCTCTGATAACTCTAACAATATAAGCAGCCGTACCCCAGAATTCACAAGTTATTGCAGTAGTAAGAATTAAAGAGATAAAACAGTATGTCTTTGTAGCAAGGGCCGTGGTCTTTAGAACAAAAAGCTACAGGTGAAGTCCTTGCCTTTAATTAACTTGAACAAGTCATATATGTTAACTTGCCAGTAGTAAAATAGTATAAATATATAAAAACAGTCAGAGTGTATCTTGATCCTGTGTGCCACTTTGGATAAAGGTGTCTGCAAAGGGACCAATAGTATTTTTTTAATATCTACAAAGCACTGAGGAGCTCTGATTTGGAACTACAGATTTATTAGAATCCTGAAAACTATGCAGTTTAGGATAAGATTATTTAACACACTTAATTGTGTAAAAGATTTTTTAAAAATGTACAATGAAAAGCATTTGCATAGTTTATACTGTATGCATACATGGTATATATACATATGAATACATACAAGTCAAATTCTGTTAAACAAATTCCTTGTTTAAACTTTTTTTTTTGACCCTGGCCAATGTCCTACAGAATTAATGTTTAAAAAAAAACTCATTACATCAAAGTTTGGTTTATATTCAAAATCCATTACAATGAAGTCATTTTTCACAAAAAAAAAAATCAGAAAAACACATATTTCTTCTGTATTTGGCCAAAAAGTCATGATTCAGGAGCTTTATCTAGCTTTCAGTTAGATGGTATGTTCATGTCACTTGACATCAGCTGTCCTTCCAGAGCTCTGGAGGTTTGCAGCAGCTAAACTCTGTCAATTATTTCTGAGATTTTCAAGGTATGGCTTGACTTCGCTGAGCACATTGATCAGACTGAGGATTCATTTTTGGCTCGCCCTTCAGCAAATGCCCTGACTGCTGAGCTTTTCTCATGTCTATGCTACTCAACTAGTTTTTAGTGTGTTTCCTAAATTCACCAAGATTTTAGACTTTGGGCACCTGCACACCATAATCTTTAAAAAGAAAAGTGTTGCATTTGTATGCATCTTCAAATTTTGTTCTTGGTTTATGCATCCAATCGGCACGGTGGCACAGTGGGTAGCGCTGCTGCCTTGCAGTTAGGAGACCTGGGTTCGCTTCCCGGGTCCTCCCTGTGTGGAGTTTGCATGTTCTCCCCATGTCTGTGTGGGTTTCCTCCGGGTTCTCCAATTTCCTCCCACAGTCCAAAGACATGCAGAATAGGTGCATAGGCGATTCTAAATTGTCCTTAGTGTGTGCTGGGGGTGTGTGCCCTGAGGTGGGCTGGCGCCCTGCCTGGGGTTTTGTTTCCTGCCTTGCGCCCTTTGTTGGCTGGGATTGGCTCCAGCGATCCTGTAGTTAGGATATAGCAGGTTGGATAATGGATGGATGGACTTTCATTTCCTCAGACTTTTTATCATGATCTTGTTATGTAAAACTTTTCCAAGCTAAAAAAGGGAGATTCACAAAAGAACAGATGGCAGCCAGAAAGAGACTGTCAATCCATTAGGCAATGTCACCCAAGGGGCGCATTATGGACATAGAGGGGCGCTGTTTATATAATTAAAGCCATTTAGTAGTTGGAACTTCTTGCTGCCATTGATGCTAGCAAGAAGAAAATAGATCCTGAAATTGAGTTTGGCATTCCGCAGTCAGCATGCTGAAAGATTGCGATATGTTCCAATTCCATTATAATGAAATCCCATTATAACAAATAATTTTTTCATTGCTGAGCACTTCATTCTAATGGAATTTGAACTGCATATTTATTAAATATTTAGTACTTTGCAAAAATATGAGACACATTAGTTCACAAAAATATTTTTCTTAGTTATTTTATGTCTTCTGGATTAGTAGGACTATACAAAAGAGCATATTTTACAGTTCCAAAAATTTCTTTGGCAAAAAAATGAAACAATAACATAACATATCTGATAGTTCTTAAAGAAGGAAACTAACTCAGTAATAGAGCACTTTAGAGTTAAAAAAGTGAGAACTTTGTCGGCACGCAGCCCAGTGCCTGATTCAGCAAGTATAAGAAACAGGTGCTAATGATCACTGACATCATGTGTACGTTGAAGCAAAGTGATGAACTGAAACAGAAACAGCTACATGGAGGGAATAAATGTGAACCAAAAATGACCAGAAAAGGATTAGGTTGTAGTATATGTGGTGGTTTAACCTGAACAGCTTACATCATGCCAGAAGTGAGTATAGTGACAAGGCACAAGGTAGTCATCCTGCATCAGCAAGTCTCCCCCATGCAGACAGGTGTTTCCAAATGTGCTATCCAAGGTCCTCTGCAGAAGTATAAACAAACAGGGAAGGTTGAGGACTAGAAACACAGTGGTCAGCCGCAGAAGCTTAATGCAGCAAATGAGAAATACATCAACCTTACTTCCCTGTGAATCTGGAACATGTCCATCACTGCTTTCAGCTCAGAACTTGCAGGAACCATTGGGACCCTGATACATGCATCTACAGTCCAGAGAAAACTTACAAGAAATGGTCTTCATGGAAGAGTTGTGACCAAAAGCTATTCTTCCAAAGTCAAAATAAAGCCAAACAACTTACAAAAATTACAGTAGGTGCTCTGGAATGATGAGTTAAAACTTGGAATTTCTGGCTCCATCTGAAGGTAGTGAGTCCACTAACGGGCTGAAGAATGGAACATGGATGAATGTCTGCAGGCAACAGTAAAGCGAAGTGGATGTTCTCTGCAGGTTTGAGGCTGCATTTCTACACACAAAGTTGGTGATTTGATCAAAACTAATGGCCCCCTCATTTCAAAGAATTACATGCATATTCTTATCGAACATGCGGTACCATCACGAGGTGTCTGATCAGTCCCTATATTATTCTGCAGAATTACGATGACCTCTAATCACATGGCCAAACCTTAATCAAACTGCAGCAAAAAGAGGAACAGGGAATTCCAAACAGAAGACGTGGACACCACCGAGCCCTGATCTCAACAGGGGATTGCCAAGGTAATTAAGACAATCAAAGTCTGCTGTACAACTGTGGCAAACTCACAAGAGGCCTGGAACAACTTACCACACAAGGACCTCCAGAAACTGTCAATGAACCTAAGTGTATTATCATGGTATTTCCCTCTACTTACCCTTTACCTATTTTGTTTAAGCATAAGTGTACTCGTCAGGTTCGTTAACAGGTTGGTCTACTGTTGCACTTTAAGATTAACATACACATACATAGATATACGCATACACACAGACCCTAACTACAAAAGTACCATATGAAAGATGTATACATGTGCATGTTATTCCCTAGCACTTTAACCCGCACAAGTACTGTATGAATAACACATGCACAGTTTCCCTAGTACTCCAAGAGACTTACTTATCATAGGCTTGAACAACGTGAGATGTCTTACTTATATCTCAGACCTAAATATTACCTTTGGACTCCAAGAATATATTCAAACATACAAAGACTCAACATCCCTGGCTATAGGCCATTTATGAACCAGTGAATGTTTTACTTTAACGCACTGTACATTACTGGACAGAACTCTTTGTCCGCAACTCGATAAACCTTGCAGCTTGGATCATATGGCACTTCCTCACTGCTCCAGGTGCTCAATGAAATGTACCTTATTACCTCATTCGCTCTAAATATGAAGACAATGTAAAGAAAGTTAAAAGCAGCATGGTATTTATTACAGGAATCATATTAATAGTAGAACAAAGAATAATAGAAAATAGGACTGATAGTAAAGTCTGGATATATATTGTGTTTAGAAAAAGCTTATGAAAGTTAAAGATAATAAGGATGAATGTCGCAGGTGGCTTGTGATCTACCACTTGTAGTTGTTCATTTAAATTCTTTCAGTATTTCAGTAGTAAAAGAACAGTTAAGGAGGAGGTCAAGTGAATCAGAAAAAGTAAAGGGGAATTAAAACATACAGACAATGAAATAGCGAATGCCCTAAATTTACATTTTTCTGAGTTCTCCACTTGGTTTTGCAAACTGGCGGCACCCAATGTCAAAGCAGTGCCACTGTTCCAGTGTGGTTTCCCTTTCATTTTTAGATCCACATCCCTGACGTGGCTTTATAAATACAATGAAATTAACCGCATACTGTTTATTAGTTTAATGCATCTGATTGTAATTAACTTGTAACAATATAATGGTCCACAGAATGGTCAAACTATTCCAAATACTATAACTGCTTTAGCATTGTTACTCTCACTGCACCTTTTTCTTCTTCTTCTTTCTGCTCCTGTTAGGGGTTGCCACAGCGAATTATCTTTTTCCATATTACTCTCACAGCACCACTTGGAGTATTTATATCATTGTATCTGAGTGGGGAATTACAGCTCTACAGCAGATGACTGGAAAGAGAATTATCAGTATACAGCATGAAGCACACATTGCCTCATCCATGCTGTCTATTGAACTGCTTTCATACAGCAAACGCTTCAGAGCCTTTCCTCGTAGTTCAGAAACAGTTTCATCCCAAGAACTATAAACGCACTCAATCAGTCCATCAATTGCTTCTTGTAGAACGCTTTGTACTTATAAGTTCAATTACCTCACTGTAAATTTGATACAGTTATAATATTGCACAATCTGAGCCACTTTATAAAGTGCGTATTTACATATGACGACAATATCATTTTTAAGATGAAATGCAGCAAAATATGTTTATTATATTATACAGATAAAACTTTAACTTCATTTAAATAATCTATATTGTTAATAATAAAACATGTGAGGACATGGTGCCGCAGCGCTAGCCAGGAGCTGGAGCTCCGTTCACAGATTGTTCCTGCCTCGTGCTGTATTCTTGCTGGGGCTGGCGCGACAAGGGAGGGATAGATGGATGGAATAATTTAACATGTACTACAAAGATATTTCAATGTTCCTTAAAAGTTCTAACCTTACAGATGGCTTAATGTCTATTACAGAGTTGATTGTGTGGCGATTGCTTACTTGGAGAAAGAAAAGGAAGGACAGGAATTGGAGGTTAGTACGTTTGAAAGAGACAGTACTGCTGCAATAAATTATTTCATCAAAGGTCGCACATGGCGCAGCAAGCATCTTGCGTGAGGCATGAACAATCACTGCGCCACCGTGTTCCAATGTTTAATAACAAGCTTTAACTCTTATCACGAATGTAATGGATTATGTGTCATGTCAGAGGAAGATAAAGCCCAGAAGCATGTAGTGATTCACACACATAGAGCACATAGAAAATCAAATACAAAACAAAGCATTTAACGTGCTACTTTAGTTATGATGGGATTTGAGAAACTAGTAAATTAAACGATTTTAAGATGAAGTTTATGATGTTCTAACTTAATTACAAAATAAACTACGTGATTAAAATGGAAATTTAGAGATTAAAGTTGACATTTTGTGCTTTTTACTCCACTGTGTGCCTATTTTTTTTTTCTCTGCACCCTAATAAGCTTTCATATGACACTCAGACGGTGGGCTACAACTTTGATATCTGACAACTTTTTTTTATTTCAGGCACTGTGCGACTTTGTGAATTTGAGCTTTCGAGTTTCTCCGACACTCTATGTCACTCGATCAACTTCCTTTTGTTGTTTATACCACTGTTTAAACCAACAAATAGTATGATTTTCCTTGCCTCCACTTGGTATTTGCTGAAAATGCTTCTATTTCCCCCGTGCTTTTGCCATTGCCTTTTCACGGAACGCTGAGTTTAAGGGCTATTTATAGTGATTTGCGTATTCAAAGAGGCGTAATTCTGGGAGGAGACGGGGCGGGACAGCAGACGCGTGCATGTGCATTTCTTTTCATGCTGCCCAGGATTTATGTAGTGGAAGGACGTGGAAGTTGGCGTTCACACAGATTTATGCGTACGCACATTTCAGTTTTGTCCGTACGTCATGTTATAGTGTGAATTCTTCGCACAGCGTTATGCATGAAGCCCCAGGACCAAATAATATTTATCCTTGTGTTCTTAAGGAGGATAGTGAGTACATATATAAACCCTTGACACATATTTTTAGGAAGTCACTGCGCACTGGAGAGATTCTGAAGTACTGGAAAATGGCAAATATCATCCCATTATATAAAAAGGGTGAGAGGGCAGATCCAAGCAACTATAGGCCAGTAAGTTTAACATGCATCACAGGACAGTTAAGGGAAGGAATTATTAAGGGTAAGATTGAGCAACACCTGGCAAGGACAAGAGTTATTAGGAACAGTCAGCATGGGTTCAGAATAGGGAGGTCATGTTTTACTAACATACTGGAATTCTATGAGGAGGCCACAAAAAGATATGATCAAAGTGGAGCATATGATATTATTTATCTTGACTTTCAGAAAGCATTTGATAAAGTACAACATGAGAAGTTGGGCATCAAGAAGTGGGAGTTCAGGGTGATGTTTTTAGATAGGTACAGAATTGGCTCAGACACAGGAAGCAGAGGGTGATGGTGCGAGGAACCTCATGAGAACTGGCCGATGTTAAGAGCGGTGTCCACAGGGGTCAGTGCTAGGGCCGCTGCTATTTTTAATATATATAAATGAATTAGATAGGAATATAAGTAACAAGCTGGTTAAGTTTGCAGATGATACCAAGATAGGTGGACTAGCAGATAATTTGGAATCCATTATATCATTACAGAAGGACTTGGATAGCATACAGGCTTGGGCAGATTTGTGGCAGATGAAATTTAATGTCAGTAAATGTAAAATATTACACATAGGAAGTAAAAATGTTAGGTTTGAATACACAATGGGAGGTCGGAAAATCAAGAGTACACCTTATGAGAAGGATTTAGGAGTCATAGTGGACTCTAAGCTATCGACTTCCAGACAGTGTTCAGAAGCCATTAAGAAGGCTAACAGAATGTTAGGTTATATAGCATGATGTGTGGAGTGCAAGTCCAAGGAGGTTCTGCTCAACCTTTACAACACACTGGTGAGGCCTTGTTTAGAGTACTGTGTGCAGTTTTGGTTTCCAGACTACATAAAGGACATAGCAGTGCTAGAAAAGGTCCAGAGAAGAGTGACTAGGCTCATTCTAGGGCTACAGGGGTTGAATTATGAGGAAAGATTAAGTTTAAGCAAAAGAAGATTAAGAGGTGACATGATTGAAGTGTTTAAAATTATGAAGGGAAGTAGCACAGTGGATCAAGACTGTTATTTTAAAATGAGTTCATTAAGAACATGGGGGCAAAGTTCGAAACTTGTTAAGGGTAAATTTCACACAAACATTAGGAAGTTTTTCTTTACACAAAGAACAACAGATACTTGGAATAAGCTACCAAGTAGTGTGGTAGACAGTAAGACTTTAGAGACTTTCAATACTCGACCTGATGTTTTTTTGGAAGAAATAAGTGGATAGGACTTGCGAGCTTTGCAGGGATGAATGGCCTGTTCTTGTCTAGATTGTTCTAAGGTTCTAATGGTCATTAAATGCTTTTCTCCTGATCAGATGGAAATGGCCGCACGTTGCCGACGCCCTCTTCTGACGTCGTTCCCTAATGTCGCTCTTCAGACGAGGCATATGTATTATAAAATTTTATGCCGGGGGTTTAAAAACACATGATTGTTGCATACACCTGATTGCCTGGCTGTCAATATGATGGTTGAATTTTGCTCAGATTTTTTATCTTGAGTACATCCATTTTACCTAAACAATAAAACTTTTGATGTTGCTTAGTACTACTGGCATGACTTCCTTTCCCAGGCTGTAAACCAATTTACCAACTTGTTGTCCTAGATGCCCAGGTTATATACGCATCAACAGCCTTAGACACCAGCATGTCTTCCTTTCTTTGTTGGAACAGCTGTTTAAAAGGTGAGGTACAACTGGGAAGAGGAAATGCTTTGATGTGTCCTGAAATTAGTTCATCTGTTGTTATCTCGAGCAAAATACAATGAAAATACAAAACAAAATTTATAGATTTTGTACCACACAACAGTAAGAAATAATAGAAGGCAAAGGGTGATCACGGCAACTACTGATTTTTTTCTTTTTACTGCACTTTCTAGGAAGTTTATTGATTAAGAAAAAAAATTCCATGGCATTATTTTTGAATGCAATTTTTGCTTTAGAGCATTTTTTTTAATAAGTGCCAGACAGGTGCAGATCTGGCAGACCGAAAGCCACAACAGAATCAGAAGACAAGTTTTTGAGAGTCAACAGCTTGCATGACAGGAGTCTCAAAGGACAACAGCTTCTATCACAGTTTATCAGTTGGTGAAGTAAGAAGTGTCACTTTTAACTGTGAAGAGAAGGCTTCGAGCTACGGGTCCGACAAGTTGAATGGCAGTAAGAAAGCCATGGTGAAAATGGTCATCAAAAGTTTTAGAACACATCCATTTTTCCATTTTTTATTGAAATGTATTCAGTTTAATATCTGTGTACTCGGAAATTAAAGCGTAGAAAGTCGACTGAAAAGAGATCACAGGACATACAAACACAGCATCTCTCCTGCACCTAGCAAACAACACAAATGATATTACAAATATACATCAGCAGCCTGGGAAAGAGACGTGGAATTACTGTTACATTATGTTTGCACTCAAAATTACCCCTGGAATGAAATATTTGTTGGAGGCAAGAAATTAAACAGTAACATGTAGAGAGAGAGGGAAAAGAGTTAGAGTGCCACAGCTTTCAAATATGTGTGGTGCTTAACACTCGTGACCGGATTATTTATTTGCTAGAAGCACACAAGTCAAGGAAACCATCTTTTGAAAACAAACAGTTCATTCCCTGACAGAATGAGGTTCAGTTACAAGAAACTTCAAACAAAAATCAGAAAGTAGAAACAGAAGACTGCTTTTTCACAAATTTCTACAGAAGACCTGGACCTGATTTTTTTTTTCTAGATTAAATATTTTTTTTAAAGTTTAATAGTTGGTGACACAGTTCTGAATTATTTACCCAGAATCATGGGTTTGAATCCTACACTTTGTTGTTGTCTTTGTGGAGCTTTACATTCTCCCCACATCTAAAAGCATTTTTCTTTGGGTACTGAGGGTGTCCTCCTACATCACTAAATATGTGTGTGTCAATTCTAAGTTATCCCTGTGCAAGGGTGGGTGTCAAACAGAGGCCTGTGATGGACTGGCACGGTTTCTTCTGGCTTTGTATGTTCACGGGGTAGTCTGTAGCCTACCATGACCTTGGATAGGACTACCTGGGAGGAAAATGTTGTGGTATGCAGCTAAATGTTTTTTAACATTGACCCCAATGTGTTTTTTGCCATGCTAAATCTGTCATCAAGGAAGGAAAGAAATAAATACATATAATTATGCCTTTATTGCATTAAATTACTATCAGAAAATACAACAACAAATGGCAGTTTGAAAAAACTTCAAGGTGAAGAAGCGAAAAAAGAAGATACTGGAAAATTAAAATGCACCATACTTGAGAAGCAAATATATACTAGAAAGAACTTTCAAAAGTAAAAATTAAAGAAATGGCTCTAAATTGGCTTTCTATGAGTGAACATAAGGGTGTGCACTGTGACTGATGCCCCATTTAGGATTGAATCCTGACAGCTGTGGACTTCATTTCCATCATTTTTGGACTTATATATATATATATATCTTTTATTGAATTTATTAAAAGCATGTAACATTCCATACAATCAAGTAAAACTTAACAAAACTGAATTCAATTCAAACCCAACCCATGAGAAAAAGAGGAAGGCCTACTGCCAGAGTAAAACTTTTGAGAGTAGTTAAGAGGGAAATGCTTATTCTAAAATGTTATTGATTAGATCCTGCCAGGTTTTAAAAAGACTTTTGAGCAGATCCTCTAAGTGAGAATCTGATTTTTTCCAATTTCAAATAGTATATAACATCAGTTACCCAATGACTTAAAAGAGGTGGGCTAGGACTCTTCCAGTTGAGCAAAATAAGTCTACATGCCAATAGTGAAGTAAAGGCAATTACAGTTTGTTTGTTTACAGTTTTTTATAAAATTGAGCAGGGTAGCCATAAAGACCTGGGGCCTCATGTATAAATGGTGCGTGCACACAAAAATGTTGCATACTACCGTCTCCACACTCAAATCGCGATGTATAAAACCTAAACTTGGCATAAAGCCATGCACATGTTCACGGTAGCTCATACCCTGTCATATGCAAGTTCTCCGCTCGGTTTTGCAAACTGATGGCACCCAGTGTCAAAGCAGTGCTTTTGTTCCAGTGTGGTTTCCCTTTCTTTTTTAGATCCACATCCCTGACACAGCTTTATCATATACACTGAAATTAACCGCATATTGTTTATTAGTTTAAGGCATTTGATTGTAATTAACCTGTACCAATATAATGGTCCACAGAATAGCCAAACTATTTCAAATACCATAGCTGCTTTAGCGTTGTTACTCTCACTGCACCTTTTTCTTCTTTTTTCAGCTGCTCCCATTAGGGGTTGCCAGAGCGGATCATCTTTTTCCATATTACTCTCACTGCATCACTTGGAGTATTTATATCACTGTATCTGAGTGTGGAATCACAGCTGTACAGCAGTTGATCGGAAAGAGAATTATCAGTA
Organism: Polypterus bichir lapradei; assembly: GCA_026402145.1. Classification (NCBI taxonomy): domain Eukaryota; kingdom Metazoa; phylum Chordata; class Cladistia; order Polypteriformes; family Polypteridae; genus Polypterus; species Polypterus bichir. Next base: position 6,294,785 of record JANRMT010062820.1, read on the forward strand.
TACAGCATCAAGCACACGCTGCCTCAGCCATGCTGCCTATAGAACTACTCTCATGCGACAAACGCTTCAGAGCTTTTCCGTTACTGACCTCGTGGTTCAGAAACAGTTTCATCCCAAGAACTATAAGCGCAATCAATCAGTCCATCAAGTGCTCCTTGTAAAATTGTTTGTACTTATAAGTACAATCACTTCACTGTAAACTTGCGGTACAGTTATAATATTGCACAATCTGCATCACTTTATAAAGCTCATATTTACATATGATGACAATATCATTTTTAAGATAAAATGCAGCAAAATATGTTTATTACATTATACACATAAAATGTTAACATCCTTGAAATAATCTATATTTTTAATAATTAAACATGTGAGGACATGGTGGCACACAGCTAGAAAGTAGTTGGCATCCCGTTCAGAGATTGTTCCTGCCTCTCACTGTATTCTTGCTGGGACTGGCGTGACACTGGAATTATAGATAGAATAATTAAACATGTACTACAAAGATATTTCAATGTTCCTTAAAAGTTTTGAAGAATCGGAGTTTTAAGCTTACAGATGGCTTAACATCTATTACTGAGCTGATTGTGTGGCGATTTGGTACTTGTAGAAAGAAAAGGAAGGAAAGGAAGTGGGGGTCACTACGTTTAAAAGAGACAGTACTGCTGCAATAAATTATTTCATTGAAGGTCGTGCATGGCGCAGCAAGCATCTTGCGTGAGGCAGGAACAATCTCTGGATGGGGCACCAGTTCGTCACTATCACTGCGCCACCGTGTTCTCATGTTTAATAACATGCTTTAACACCTATCATCATGAAAATGATATCAAGTATATATCTCAGTATTTAAATTATTCAGAGAACTGTAATATCATGAATGTAATGGATTCTGTGTCCAGTCGGAGGAAGAGAAAGCCATTTAAGAAACACATAGTGTTTCACACACAAAGAGCACATAGAAGAACAGATACAAAACAAAGCATTTAACGTGCTACTTTAGTTACGATGGGATTTGAGAAACTAGTAAATTAAATGATTTTAAGATGAAGTTTATGATGTTCTACTTTAATGACAAAATAAACTACGTGATTAAAGTAGAAATTTCGAGATTAAATTTCACATTTCTTTTTTCAGCTTTTCCCACTGTGTCCCTATTTTTTTCTTTTCTCTGTACCCTAATAAGCTTTGATATCTGACAACTTCTTTTTTATTTCGGGCACTGTGCGACTAAGTGAACTTGAACTTTTTGAGTTTCTCTGACACTCTATGTCACTCGATCAACTTCCTTTTGTTGTTTATACCACTGTTTAAACCAACAAATAGTACATTTTTCCTTGCCTCCATTTGGTATTTGCTGAAATTCTTCTATTTCCCCCCGTGCTTTTGCCATTGCCTTTTCACAGAACACTGAGCTTAATGGCTATTTATATTGATTTGCATATTCAAAGAGGCATAATTCTTGGAGGAGTGTCAGCAGGCATGTGCACGTGCGTTACTTTTCATGCTGACCAGGATTTTGCAGAAGAACCTGGAAGTTGGCGTATGCACAGATTTCTGCAACTGGATTTTTTGTGTGTCCGAACATGTCTGCTTTTGTCTTTACGCCATGTTTTAGTGTGAATTCTACGCACGCATTATGCATGAGGCCCTGGTGCTTTCCCACTCTGAAGTGAGTTTATAGCATCCAGCAATTCTGATAGTGTTAGAGCAGCGTTTTTCAACCGCTAAGTATTTGTGACCCAAATTTTCACAACAGTTTTAATTGCGCCCCCTCTAACATTTTTTTGAAATGTAGATGCATATTTTATTATACCTACTTAACTTTTATCAACATTTATCTAACTCTATATTTATTGTTCTAGTATCAGAATGTAGTTTAAGTTAATTTGTTTTGGTTTCGACAGATGTTTTTTTCATATTTTTGATTCTTGTTTTCTTTTTTTCACATCTTCGCATGCCCCTTTTTGTTACTTCGCTCCTCCCTGGGGTGTCCCACCCCACAGGTTGAGAACCACTGTGTTAGAGGTTTATCCAGTTTCTCTACACTGAGAGTATCTAGCTGTGGTATCCATAATGTATCAAAAATGCATTAGACTGTGTCTTGTATTCTTCAAACTCAGTAGAATATGAGGACTTATATTTTTATGGGCAATGATTTTATCTCCATCTCTGTTGATTACTGACATTGCATTGCGAACTTCCTGCTTGTGGAATTGTTGAGCTAAGATCTTATTAGCTTTCTCTCTGTGTTCATAGTAATGATGGTGCAATTTAAAAATGAGTTGTTCCATTTCTTTTGTTGTGAAAAGATTGAGTTCTGATTGCAAAGCCTGTCTTTTCCTAAAAAGTAACTCATTTGGAGACATGGCGTGTTCTTGATCTATTCTGATGATTTCATTGATTAATATTGAGACCCTTTAGTTTTCTGATTTATTTTTGTGGGAGAAAAAAGAACAGCAAAGGTCCACAAAATCCAAACAATCACAAAAGCACAGAGTAAACACCGGCGAAAACTCACCACACCCTGAACATATTTACAATTAACCGTAATAGCCTGTGGGTTTATAAAGACGGAGGGCAGCACCTTGACAGTGATAGGCAGGTGACCCCAACTCTTGGAGAACCACCCATAAAACACACAGAACTTAAAAGAAGACACTTAGGTATGTAAAAATTAAATTCATCCATCCATTATCCAACCCGCTACATCATCTACAGGGTCACGGCGGTGTGCTGGAGCCAATCCCAGCCAACACAGGGCACAAGGCAGGAAACAAACCCTGGGCAGGGTGCCAGCCCACCGCAGAGAAACTAAATGTCCAACTGTATTAACATAAAGGAAAAATAATGAATAAGAAAGATATAAGAATGGCATTTGAACCCCAGCCAGGAGAGGAACTCTGTGTGAAGTGCAACAATGTTTGTTTCAGCACCTTTCCTTATTACTTTTCTACTTTTTGTTTATATGTCGAGAACTAGGAGCCCCAAGCACTAAAGAGTCCCAAAGCACTTCCAATAATTTCCACTAGAGGGGGATATCACTATCAAACCTTAGATAGTAATAAGGGCAAGCACAAAATCTATATAAAATAAAATAAAATAATTATTATTCACAAAAATTATTCCAATCACAATGAAGTTCCATGGCGCACAGGCAAAATGGAATTGCCTGAAACATGAAGGCGATCCAAATCAAACAAGTTCCAAAACAGATTTTAAAAAGAGGTCAAACAACAAAACAGAAAGTTGAAATGCCAGAGATACAATAATTCACAATAGAATTCGCAATAATCACAAGTAAACTCACCACTCCCAGGCACATTTGAAATGAACCCCCAGAAGCTGTGGGAGACCTGATGGATTTATAGGGTGGAGGACAGTTCCTGGCGGTGATTGAGAGGTGGCCCTGCCTCTTGAGGTACCACCCACAAAACACATGGAATATAACACAGGAAGCATACATATATAAACAAAATCAAAAACAAAGAATAATACACATAATTGCCAAAAGTAACCTACCTATCTATCCATTATCCAACCCGCTATATCCTAACTACAGGGTCACGGGGGTCTGCTGGAGCCAATCCCAGCCAACACAGGGCGCAAGGCAGGAACAAACCCCGGGCAGGGCGCCAGCCCTCTGCAGAGTAACCCTAACATAATTAACATAAATCAAAGAATCAAAAATTAGCAAGAGAGACATACAATAAAATATGAATTTGAACACCAGCCAAGGGAGGAACCCAGACATGACATGACAGTATGATCATCTGCCTACTTGTTGCTGACACCCCTTTGCATCAGAATCACTAATAAAATATTGCTGTTTAGTTTTTCTCATGCTATGCCGCTTATTCTCTTGTTCTGTTGATCTGCTGCCAGCCATGTTTTACTGGATGGCCACCCTGGAGCTGTGGCTCAGCTTTTCCGGCAGGAAAGCTGGTGTAAAGGGTGCACACGTGCTCTAGTCTTTGAGCTCATCACGTCGGCACGTGTCTGACTTTGACAGCTCTGATCTGATCTTTGATCTGTCCAAAAAAATTCTTAAATGCCCATTGACAGGCCAACCTATAAAAGGGAAATGAGAAAAGTAATAGAAATAATAAAGATTAACGTTAACTGACAGCAAGTCAACATCTGTCAGACCAAAGTAGACAGGGCTAGTCTGTGACTTTAACATGGCAAGCCAAACAGAAGACTAATAGTTGAAAGCAATAAGAGATTTCCATAAGTGCATTGAGTATACACTAAACTGCAAGACAAAATTCAGCTACGAATCTTGATCCTTTAGAGAGACTTTAATTTGTCTTTCCTCATCATGTAAAATCATTTTACCATCTTGTAGTAAAATAACATCTTTTTCCTGCTTTGATTCAGTGAGGTTACATAAATATGGTGACAAAAGTAGTCAATGAGGAAATGCACAAAGTACACAATTTTCCAAAGAAGACATTTAAATGTGCTCATTCTGGGCTGGATGCTAGCTGTCAAGCAGTCGCAGAGCTGATAGTTGCAAAGTGCGGCAGCTTTAGTTTCTCGATATTGATTTTGTTCTTTGGAGATCACAATGATTAAACTGCGTTCAGTATAAACAGCAGAACAATGATGCAATGTGACTGCCATTTCCTGTCACTTCAGTGCTTTAAAAATTGACATGGGTTCGTCTTCATTTCTTGCAGTCCTCTCCTCATTTGTTTCTAAGTCACAGCAATTCCTGTGACCTCTCAAGACACAAATTCTACGTTTTTGTTTATGCACCTGAAAATGTTGGAATAACAGAAATGCAGAGACCTCATTAGCTTTGTTTTAGAAGAGCAACTTTATAACTCCCTAATGGCCACCTCTAAAGCAAGGTCTCCATGGAGGGTTTACAAAGCCATAGTTGCAAATTGATTTATGACTTTGTAGTTTCTTCTGCCCCTTCCCAGTTCAAAACAAAGCCTATAGAATAAAAGAGCTTAATATGCAGCAAATGGTTTAGGTCATTTATGATAAATGCGTTGTTTACTATCTTTTTTGCACTGCTGACTTATCTCACAGCATATTTGATGTTTGATTTTGTTTTTACTAATCTCACTGAGGAAATAAAAATGAAAACAGTTACTACATGCTGGGGATGTAAAAAAAAAAGTTCTTAAAGCATAAAGATAAAGTCACTGGATACTCATCTCAGTAGGTAGTATCATAAAAATGAAGAGTGGCTGTTTGGTAGAAAGAAAGAACAAATTAATGCTATCAGACTAGTGAAGGGAACCTCCGACAACTGCATTAAAGCCAGGGATGCAAACCATGGGTGATCACAGTGTTTGAAGTGTATGTCAATCCAAAGAAATGTGATATTAAGTATCTGAGGTATAAACAACATGGTATGACACAGGAACTGGGACATTTCTTAGGAGAGGTAGAGTTAAGGGTGTGCATTGTGTTCTAATCTTGGATTTGGAGGATTAAGAGGCCTTCATCTGCATCACCTGGCTGGTGGCACACCTGTGACTGTACCACCTGAGACTACTGATGTATTTGGGATGCCTGAGACAGTAGTGTTGAGGACCACTTTAGTGGGGTGGAAGTAGTGGGATGCCCAGTAGAAGAAAAGCATTCTTTGTTTATATAAGGGGATCCAAAAATGTCTGGAATAGCAAGGAAGTAGGCTATAATTATTGAATATACCATTAGGTATCGTATGCCTACAGTTTGGTTAGTCAGTCCACTGAGTGGCATCATGATGAGATGACTGAGTTTGTATTTCTGGTGTTTATTCTACAATCGTTCAGTTGATTTGAGCTATTTTTTTTCTCTTAACAACCGTTTCAGATTTTTAAGAGACAATGATGTTCACGTTTTAACATTGACTGACTTGTTCATAAAGAGTTTGTTCCCCCTAGACAGACTATAAATCAGCGATTTTACATTAAACTGTTAAGATATCTGCAAATACAAAAGACTGCAGTGAGATGTTTATCAGAGAAGATAAAAGCTAAATATACTAAAACTCATAACAGGAACTTAGCAGGAAGTTTTAATTGGGTTGTTAAGGTTTCAAGTGGTGGTAATTTATGCAAATTGTAATGACAGGCAGAAAAAAACAAAAGTAAGCAAAAATTAATTGTACAAAGAAATTAATCCAGTGAGTGCATATTCCATTGAAAAAGGCAAAGCAATGATCTTGGCCATTCTTCAGTACAGGTAGTCCCTGAGTTACGGACATCCGATATGTGACTTACGAATGGGGACACGTCTGCTCCTTCATCTGTCTGGGGGACTCGATGCAAGCTCCTTAGTAACTGCTGCTCCGTAATCTCCAGCCTGGGGACACTGCAAATGTTGGCTGGACGCAGGCTGAAGGGGAGCGGTTTTACTGCTCGTGCAGTGTAGTGTCCCTTGGGCAGCTCCAGTTGATGAATAGGGCGGTGGGGGCCGCACCCCATTCATTCTCAGTGGGCGGCTGGATGCGCGGCAAGTGCTCGTGTGCAGGTCAGAGGCTTGATGGGGCGGAGGGTGCCCACCCACCACGCTGCTACAGCTGCTGCTCCTGACTGGACGGAGGCTGGATGGGGCAGAGGGGGGCATTTCACTGCCTGCCCACCACACAGCCTTGCAGTGTCCCTGGAACGGCTTCCCCATTCGTTCTCGGTGAGCGGCTGGTGATGCTGCAAATGGTGATATGGTTGTGGCTGAACGGAGGCCATTGAGGGTGGCTACATGTTGAATGGGGGTGGTGGTGGGCAATTCACTACCCGCCTTTGTCCGCACCCTGTTCGTTTTCAGTGGGCTAACGCTGCAGGCAGCATACTGTATGCAAGTGGAGGTAACTGTGGGGTGGGCAGGTAGTGAACCGCCCCTCGCTGCCCCATTCATTCTCAATAGCAAGTCTGCTTGTACTGTTACGTATATAGCAGGAAGTTGTCTCTTATCAGTACATCAGACGTGTTGATGACGGGTGCCTTCCTGCTGTGATAGCGTGTAGTGTGCTGTGCAGAAGAGCTCATCTTAACCTTTTAACCGTCACCCTTCAACAATGTCTCTGAAACACAAATCTGATGCAAGTGCTGGTGATACAATAAAGAAGAGAAAAACCATCACCATGGAAAATAAAGTAGAAATAATAAAGAGGTCAGAGAGAGGTGAAACTCCATCATTCATTGACAGAGCACTTGGTTAGAGTCGGTCAACAGTAGCATTTATTAAAATAATGTACCTGTTCCGACTTACATACTAATTCAACTTAAGAACAAACCTACAGTCCCTATCTCGTACGTAACCCGGGGACTGCCTGTATAACTTGGTGCAGGCTAGTGTCCATGGCTTTGGTGGAATACAGCAAAGGTGTAATGCTGTATTTGTATTTGCTGATACTATTACTCTGTGTTAGAAGGGCAGGAGAGACAGTTTGCTAAAAAATCTGCAACATTATACATTACCAGAGGACATAAAAATAAGAACAAGAAACATTTAATAACAGATACCCATAATAATTTTAGTAATATTGATAAAATAAACATCCAGACTACCAGCTCAAACAGGAGGAAGCCATGCTAAACAAATATGTCATCATAATTTATTAAAATACTAAGCCAAGTATGGAATTTGTATAATATAAGTTGGACAATTCCGTAATTTAGAGATCCTGTATTTAAAGGCATTGCTTTATATTGTAGTTTTCTTTAATACTGGAATGTCCAGAAGGTCTACATATTGAGTATATGCTCAGAAATGTGGACTTAATAAGCTCTGAAAGACACAATAAATTTAATATCAGGTCTAACATCACGAAGAAGCAAATTTAGAATTAAGAAATTATTATTTCCCATTTCTAGTGAAATATGTAGAATTCTGAATATACAAGAGTGGATGAAAAAATTTCCAGAATCGATCAATAGCAGAGGAGTATGCTGTCATTATTAATTATGCTGAAAGGTATTGTATATCTACAGTCTGGTTAATTAGTACACTGAGTGCCATCATGCTGAGTTTATTGAGAGTGAATTTCAGCCATTTATGCAACAATGATCCGTGTGACTTGGGTAATTTTTTTTTTTCCAAACCACCAAGACAGATTTGCAAGAGACAATGATGATCACATTTTGACATTGATGGACTTTTACATGAAGAGTTTGTCACTCCCAGAAAGACTAACCAGCGACATTACATTAAACAGTCAGAGGTGTCTGTGGTAACGCATCAGGAAAAGGTTGTGCAACCAAAACTTAATTTTGCATAATGTCATGTCAGATTTATATGTTTTTTAACCCCTCCCATACATGTGTGGTTTAATGTTTTATTTTATATCCATAAAACTTTCAGATCCCCTTAATCCTGTTCTACATTTCCATGAATGGACGGCAAGGGGAATGTTGCAGAGCCTATCCCATCAATGTAGTGTGCAAGGTAGGGAGCAGGGGAAGAGTTTGACTTTTAGGCTGGTTGGTTGGGCAGACAACACATAAAAATAATTGCATTTTTAGGGCCCCGGCCATACTGCTATACAGGGGGTCTTCGGGTTATGACACAGTTCCGTTCCTACATCAATGATGTGAACCGAATTTTGGTGTAAGTCGAAACACACCCTAGCCTAAATCACTTACCTATCCTAACACATTTGCAAAATCATAATCTCAAACATAAAAACATAATTAAGCCAAAGAAAAAGGAAAAGGACATAAATATACTGTACTGTACACTGTACTGTAGTAACAGAAAATATGAGTGTAAAAAAAAATCCTTACCTATATTCCTTCTCATGTCTCAATTTTTTTTAGTTTTTATGGGAGTGAGCATTGTAAACTCAAAACGTCGTATGTCGAGACGTCGTAACCCGGGGACCCCCTGTATACAGTGATACCTTGAGATACGAGTTTAATTCGTTCCGTGACCGAGCTCTTAAGTCAAAATGCTCTTATCTCAAAACAGTTTTCCCCATTGAATGAATTGAAATGCCATTAATCCGTTCCTGACCCCCAAAAAACACTGCAATTTTTTGTTACATGTTTTTAAATAAGAAAAATGTACTTATAAATAACGAATACTGTATAAAAACACAATACAATAGGATGTACTACAATAAACTGGTTTTATTAAGTACAGTATAATGTACAGCATTTACCTTGGAGATCAGACGAGTTGAAGATGCTGACGGAGGTGGTGGAGAAAGGCTGAACTGAATAACTGAATGTTATTCACTGATTTTTGACCTTTTTGCCGCACCTTCCTCACTTTCATCTGCAGGGGTTTTCGATAAAAACCTTTCCAATGAGGTCTGTTTCATCCTCTCTTTCAGAATGTTTCTAAAATGTGTTAGGCAAGTGTCATTAAATAGCTCTGCTGCACTATCAGTTGTAACTTTTTCAGGATGTTTCTTTTCAATAAAGTCAATTGTTAGGCAAGTGTCATTAAATAGCGTGGCTGCACTATCTGTTGCAATTTTTTGCAGGGTTATCTTTTAAATAAACTCAAGCGTTAGGCAAGTGTCATTAAATAGAGCCGCTGCGCGATCAGTTGTAACTTTTTCAGGATGTTTCTTTTCAATAAAGTCAAGCATTAGGCAAGTGTCATTAAATAGCTCTGCTGCACTATCAGTTGTAACTTTTTCAGGATGTTTCTTTTCAATAAAGTCAGGTGTTAGGCAAGTGTCTTTAAACAGCTCTGCTGCACTAGCAGTTGTAACTTTTTCAGGGTGTTTCTTTTCTATAAAGTTCGAAACTTTTTTCCCAAATTGCAAACACTTCCTTTATCTCAGTTTATGAGGTAACCTCTTCCGCCTCTGCCTCCTCCGCGATACCGATCTCCTGCAGAACCTCCATATGTTGCTGCGTCTGTAGTTCCGTCAACTCCTCCGTCATCAGTTCCTCTGAATGTGCGGCGACAAAGTCTTTGATGGCTCGTATTTCGAATTTTGGCTCGTAACTCAAGGCAAAAAATCAACCTAGTGACGGCTCGTATCTCAAAAAACTTGTACGTTGGGGCACTCGTATCTCAAGGTACTACTGTATTTAAATCATATCCTAAGTCAAATATCAAAAATTGTTTGTAATGTAAAGTCAAATTATAGACTAAATCTCACATTAAAATTTTGAAATTACAAAAAAGTACAGAAGTGCAGTTAACAATATTTATATGACAATAGATAATGTTTTTATTGTTGTGGTGCAATAAGTGTTTTCTTATTTTTTAAACAAGTTAGAAAACATATGCAGAGTGTAATATATGGGTGGTTATTGGTGTTTTTCATTTTGTTTTGTTTTGTTTATTATATATTCTGTTGTGGTTGTTTGTATGGCATATGATTGAGGTTTGCCAGACCAGTACACCGTTATCGATAGCGAGAACAAGATCAATGGTTCAACATAAAAATGTTGGAGAGTCAGATGATAACCCTGTTTAATAATGCGGAAAATAAAATATAGCAAAATTAACAATCACACGAGTTTAAGTAAGTGAAGAGAGCGCCTAGTAGTCAGGTTGGTCTCTTGTTCTAGGATGAACACCCACTTTATGTAAGGGGGTCTTCTGGCTCTAAATATCCTGGATTGTGGATAGAGAGGACAAATGCATTAATGTTGGTGCCCCCTCTTGGCTTTGGGTGAAAATGCTGTGGAGCACTTTAAAACACTGCTGAAAACATATTACTTTAACATGGCCTTTCTATAACTTCAATTTAACTTAATTTAACTTAATCCTGATACTCTGTATGTTCAATTTCCTCATAATAACTATTCAGGGTAGCTCTAAAATCCGTACTGACCCCTACTCTCTTTTCTGTTTCTTTTTCCGGTTTCTTTGTGGTGGTGGCCTGCGCCACCTCCACCTACTCAAAGCTTCATGATGCTCCAACAATGACGGATGGATTAAAAGGCAGAATTCTACGTGACCATCATCATCAAACCTTTCCATGAGAACCCTAAATCCAAAGAGGACTGTTTCATTTATGTTAGGTAGAATGCCCAGAGGGGACTGGGCGGTCTCATGGTCTGGAATCCCTACAGATTTTATTTTTTTTTCTCCAGCCGTCTGGAGTTTTTATTTTGTTTTTTCTGTCCCCCCTGGCCATTGGACCTTACTCTTATTCGATGTTAATTAATGCTGATTTATTTTGTTTTCATATTGTGTTTTTTATTTTTCTATTCTTTATTATGTAAAGCACTTTGAGCTACTGTTTGTATGAATATGTGCTATATAAATAAATGTTGTTGTTGTTGTTGCTTACCTTTCCAAAGCCATGAATATGACTCTGAAGCACTCGTGCATGACAACTGCCATAGGTGGAGATGGCAGTTTACTAAATTGGAAGGGATCAGAAGATGAAATGTTGACAAAAGAAAACAAGCAATGGCCAAAACCAGAAAGTCAAAATGCACTGACAACAAAATGCGAAATCAATGAAAAAAAGACAAAAGCAAATATTCTGATACCAGGAAATGCTTACAATATTATTTGAACATTAAGTTTTGGGGGACTTTATCTGAAATCTTAAATACCAGAAAGTGAATTGTGCTGACCTTTAAAGTGGGTTGCAGTGAGTCACACAACCTCTGAAATCATGCCCCTAATAACAGAACACATTGTCTCGGCAATAAAGCCACAAAATGCCGATGGCTGTGAAAAATAAAATGGTGCAGAGAAATACATAAAAAGAGCTTAACTACTTTAAACACATTTTTCAACAGAAAGCACAGCTCAGATTTAGAATCTGGTATATCAAAAACTAGAATGATGAAGGAAAAAAACAGAAAAACAGTGCATAAAACTCGAAATTAACGGGCAGCACATTCAGGCATAAAGTGTGGGTATGTTTGCCCGACTCTCAGTTCGGACTGACTGCTGAGGATCTGTTTGTCAACAGAAACAGCTGTCTGTCCTGTAAAAGAGGAATGTATTGTATATCAAATATCCATGTTAGAAGTCATCTTTGTCGAGCTAATATTAAACAGTAAACTAAATCCATATTTGAAGTTGTATAGAATGTTTCTCAAGTTTGTTTTAAGGAGATGTGAATATACAACAGATAGCTGATTTAATTATCATTTTTGTTCATTATCCACATTAGCTGTGGTCTTAAAAATAACTTTTCAGGAGAAAAGCACTCTTTATTGGAAATTTATTTTATTAAAATAGTGCATCCATTGGGCCACCCCTTACAGACAAGTTCCTACCATGGCCAGAGGTTATTTTCCTTTTTGGTGTCTTATTATTATTATTACTTTTAGGCATGTTTCACATACTTGTGTAATTTTTATTAATATTGTTTTTTTTTATTCAGTATTCATGCACCTTGTATTGTTCTCTGATGTTCTTTATATTTTGTTGGTGGAACACCAAGAGCTGGAATCAACCTTACAACTCTGCTATGGGATAACCCTCAGCCTATAAATTCAGGATGAGAAGTGAGCCTTGTGGACCTCCAAGGCGGGCACCACCGCCCCAACCCGACACAGACAAAGTGGGACACAAGTTCAAGGCACATGTTGATTATTTTTTCTTATTTTTCCCTCGTGGGAAACACCTTCCCCGTTTCCCACAAGTCTAGCACAGTCACAAGCACTAAACAACACTCTTCTTTGTCTTCTTTTCTCTCCTCCATTCCTCATGCCAAACTTTATTTTCTCCCACCCAACTCTGGCCTCTGGAGTAGTGGCTGCTGGCTCCTTTTATAAGGCACCCAGAAGTGCTCCAGATGCTTGTTGTTCCACTTCCAGCAGCACTTCCAGGCGTGGCGAAAGATCTGCCCATAAGGGCTCAGCAGCAGCTGCAGCACCCCCTGGCAGCGTGCACGGATCCCAACAGGGCTATATCCAACTCCAACTCCCATGGAGCCCTGCCAGAGTCTGAGGCACCGCTGCAACCCAGGGGGGCTGCCACCTAGCGCGCCGAGGTAGGTAATGCTCTGGATACATTGCCTCCTCCGGTCCTTCCAGTGTGGAGGTGCCCCGGCCACATGCCACAGCTCTTAGTACTTCAATGATTGGTCTTGGAGTTGTAAGTATTCCAATTTTTTTTTATCATTCTTGTTTGTGGATTTCTTGTTTCTGTTTTTAGGAATACTGATTAATGGATTACAGATTGCACTTGTTTGCTTTGGATTGACCTTTTATACAAATAAATTTTGCTTTTTTTGTGATTTCCAAATAAATCTCTGCATTTATAAAGATTCTTTGTTCAGAATACTTTTGCAAGCCAGAGGTTTTTTATTTCTCCCTTATGAGACGTTTTGAGATTTCTTGGACTAGTTGTCCTATTTTGGGGCCTGCATGGACTGAAGCCTGCAACTAGTTGTTGGGCCCTGCTGGTTTGGGATAAGGCTATTTTGGAAAGGCCAGTTTTTGTGGTACCTTTTGGAGGCTTTAAACAATTTTCTGCTATGTTCATGACTCTAAATAATAACAGAGAAAACCTGGCAAAGACAGTAAAGACATGGGGAGAACAGAAAACAACCAAGCCTGGTATTTGAACACATTTTACATAGACAGTGGGGAGCTACTTCAGCAACAAATAATCTGTAGCATCCACCTGGATGATGCAATGGAAGCCATTATTGCATCAGTACACTCACTACACACTAACAGGTCAAGGGGTGGGAAAGCCAATAAGAGACAGGGGATTATTACAGAGCCAAAATGACCAGGCAAAGATGCCTGATTTAGCCAGGACATAAGGAAACTCCCTAGTCTTTACAAAACACACCCAGGGGTCTTTTATGACCATAGAGAGTCAGGACCTTGGTTTTACATCCCAACTGAAGGACAGTGCCATTTTTTTTTTTACAGCACAATGTCCTTGTGTCTTCACTGGGGTACAAGGTAATTGCTCTGCTGGCATTTTTGTCAAGTGGTAACTCCCAGCTTTTCCTAGATGGTCTCCCATCCCAGTACTGGCCAGGCCTAGACTTGCTTAGCTTCAGGTGGCATTTGAAATGATGACTTAGTGACAGTGGATCTGTGAGGGAGCTGTGCTAAAATGTCTCTCACTGTGCCACTCTATTATGTGTTATTTTCTCCAAAAAAGAGTTTAAATTGATTATTCTTTCTGATATGTGACTCTGAAAAACAATATTATTTGAACAACGTGAATGTTAAATAAAATGATAATGCCAGCTTGTGAATTTAATCTTTAAAGGCATTTCTTTTAAACACAGAAAAGAGCAGGAATAGTCTGAATTGCCAGCAGAGAATTATGTATCAGCTCCGGCTGCAAGCCTTCAGGTAGTCCATATTATTAGTTTGTCACCTTTGTGAAGCTGTAAAAATACTTACACGTACACACACACACGCGCACACATACACACACAAAAAGGTCATCAAAGTTACAGCTGCTGATTGGCTGCTTTAGGGTCAAACTTGTAAATCTCATTAACTTTTGCAAAGGAGAAGGTCTCTTTCATTATTGTGCCGTTGACGTCCATATCCCTAAAGCTAATTGCAAGGTACTGCTGCAGATTTCTAATTGTTTGCCATCAAAATAGCTGTGTAAGCTTGATTAACAGAGTTCAGCAACATTCATAATAGTCTTAGCCTGCCCCAGCATAAAATAGAAACTGGGGGAAAAATCAATGAGATTTAATAAGATCAGGAACAATCACTTACAATAGTACATCAATCACACAAAGTAATAGCTGGAGGATTTGATAGGGTCCTGAACTGCCTGAGAGATTCATAACAACTGCTCGTTAATGATTTGTTCATTTGCATTTTATCAATCCAACTCCAGCTGACAAACAGAAGGGGCAATTAGGTAATGTGTTTACTTAAACCTATCAGACTTTGGAATTAGAAAGAAGAAAAAAACTGATAATAATGAACAATTGATCAGTTAACAAGCCATCAGTACAATAATCTCCAGCATGCTGCCAGTTAACTCTTTGCGTAACGTTTTATAGCTTGTAGTACGGGAGGTTTTCCATTTACCACCGGGAGTATTGCAAGGAATGCACAATGAATTTTATAATAGTGAAAAAGCAATTAGACATTCAATTTTGCAAGTAATTAAACAAGTGTCAAAGCATTTATTATGAAGCTGTCTGAATTTCATTGAAGAAATGTTACTTTGGCAAGGGTTTCTGAAGATGCTTGGAGCCATAATTTCAGTGAATTCAGTAATGCATTAATTTCCAATAAGAAAAGGAACCATTCGAGGTTGAGAGAGGTTGATTTTATTAGAGCTTCTGTTAACTCTTGTACTGTACATGCACTGTATATTTGTCTTCCCATATGCATGCTGCATTTTACAATATTAATGTTTTTAATGTTTCTCACACATTAATATGGCACATTTCAATCTACAGTATGTTCAAGTGACAGCTTGTGGGGAGACAGCACATCCACTCACAGTTCACATGGCATGTTATTGTGAACGATGCTTTTCTTTTTACACTGACCCTAAACATTAGGACAGGGGTCGCCAAGTCCGGTCCTGGAGGACCACCGTGGCTGCAGGTTTTCATTCTAACCCTTTTTTTAATGAGTGCCCTGTTTGTGCTGCTAATTAACTTCTTGTGACTTCATTTTAATTGAATTGCTTTTTTAAGATTTGTTCCCCCTGAATTTCATCATTGTTCCTCTGAACTGCTTCATTTCTTTCCTTAAATGGCACACAAACAGAAATGAAATGTGAAGTGAGCGAGCCAACAGAAGACCAACTAAGTCAGGGCCTCAAACTCCAACCACTTTCACTCCAACCAGTTGCTTAATTAGGCGCCGAGTCTCATTGTTAATTAAACCCGTTCTTTAATTCCATGGCTTGTTGCTCCTCTCATTGTGCAATGGCATACATTTCTGAAAGTGTAGGTTTTCTCCTTCCTTAAGAGCTTAATCTTTCTTTATTCTCAGATATTGTATAATGGACACAGTTTGCTGGTCATGTTTTGGCTCATTTTCTGTCTCACTATGGTTTGGCTGCTAATTAAGGAAAAAGAAACAATTATGGGGTCAGAATCTTCAAGAGCAAGTCAATTAAAATTAATTCAAAAGAAGTTAAGTAGCAGCAAAAACAGGTCACTCATTAAGAAAAGGGTTAGAATGAAAACCTGCAGCCATGTTGGTCCTCCAGAACCAGAGTTGGCGACCTCTGCGTTAGGCTCTTTGTTATTTGGCGGCTTATACACCAAACCTTGGCATTATATAACACCATCATCTGGAGGCACAAGAGGCAGAATAACAGTGAAGGCAAACTGATCATTTATTCAATATAACATAAGTATGTAATAAGTAACTAATAAAATAAGAAGCATAGGCAGAAGTGCTATAATAAAGTAGTTTTAAGATGGTCTTTCACTCCAGGTGCTCCAATTCTTTGTTACAAATCTCCTTAGAGACACGTAGCGTTTATGCCTTTTTTAGATGTAAAGAAAAAAGACCCTGTTCGCCATGTTGTTTTCTGTTTTTTATGTTTTCTATCTATGAAGCATGGCCATCCTGTGAGTGCTGAGTCACGCGTCCTTGTTACCCTTTAAAATTATTCAGTAAATAATTCATATATTAGATGAAACCTTTTGTCAGGCATACATTCAATTAATTCTTAAACCTTTAACCTAATCAAACAAGAATAGTATACAATGATAAAACTGTTAAATCTTAACCAAGTCAAGTATTTCCAGTAATGTCAATGATATAATTCAGTATGTTAGTTCCGTACTTCAGTCTTTACAACAAGATCCATGTTATTCCTCCTGTGGAAACTGTGTGATGCCATCATCATAATCGGACAGTTCAATTGAAAATTATGAGAGTTTCAAAATGTTCTTCTACATAGAAAGTATGTGAACCCTTTGGAATGACCTGGTTTTCTGCATTAACTGGTCATAAAATGTGATTTTATCTTCATCTGAGTCATAGGTTTAGACAAACACAATTAAGTAGGCATCTGTCATTCTCAGGAGTCTATGGGGTTGAGCGCTTTGTTCAGTTTCTCATTCAGCGTCTGTTATGACTTAGCAGGCTTATGCAGGAATGATGAGCCCCATCTGCCCAAAGACAAACATGCTTAAGCTAATAACACACAAATAATTTGAATCTTTCTTGTCATGATTGAACACACCAATCAAACACTCATAGTGTGCTGTGGAAAAACTTGACCCCTTGAATTGAATAACTGGTCAAACTTCCTTTATCAGTAATAAACACCAACAAGTGCTTCCATTATCTGTGAATCAGAGCAGCACAATGTTCAGGAGGAATTTTGGAGCATTCTTCGTTACTAAACTACTTCAGCTCAGCCATGCTCTTACGACTGGCTCTCCTGATGTCACTCCATGGCATCTGTAATGGCTTATGGAATGGATTCTACTTGGGTGTCTTCAAAAGGCAGATTTACTTTTTTTTAAGCCATTCTGTAGCAGGTTTACATCAATATTTGGCATTATTTTCTGTATCACCCAACTTCTACTTAGCTTCACCTTGCAGACAGCCACTCTGTCATTCTCCTGTAGCGTACCTTGATAAATTTGGGAATTCATTTTCCCTTTGATGATGGCAAGTTGTCCAGGCTCCGTTGAAGCAATGCGGCTGTAGATCATAATATTACCTCCACTGTAATTCACCATTGGGATGATGTTTTGTGGTGCCCTTCTTTACATCATGCAACTGAGCCATAGTTTCACAAAACATTGTTACAATGGCATTGTGGAGTATTAAGGTGGTCTTTGGCAAACTTCTGGTGAGCAGCAATGTTTTTTGGAGAGCCTGTTTGGTGTGCAGGCATTAACACTGGCCTGTTCAATGTGTTGAGTATGGTAGACTCATGAACTGAGATGTTCAAGCCTTTACCTTTTACTTTAGTGCTCTTTTTTTACGATCAGTGATCATTCTATGTTTTGTCTTTTATGTCATCTTGGCTTGTTGACCACTTCTTGGAAGAGCAACCATAGTATGAAATTGGCTCCACTAACATTCAATTTTTCTAACTTTGGGCTAATGAATATCTAAAACTTTTAAAATGACGTTGTAACTTTTTCCAGCTTTATACGAATCAACAGTTCTTCATTGTAGAATCTAATTTTTGTCAGGGTTGCTTCACATTTACAAATACTTCTTGTGAACAGCAAACTCAAAATCTTTTAGTCTTTTTTATTGGTGATAGTATCTCTTAACCACACCTCCAGTCCTGTTTCATTGGTTGGACTCCAGGTTTGCTATCTCTTGTATCCAGTTAGTCTTTGTTGAAGTCGTCAGCCTAGCAGTTCACACAGATTTTACAACCGACACTGTTAGTTTTTGAATCATGTATTTATGATTCAATGTAATTTTTTTTGTCATGTAATTTGTATGTTATCAGTTAAACCACACTGTGTTTGTTCCTTATGGTAACTTAGATGAAGATCAGACCAGATTTTAACACACATTTTTACATAAATGTTGTGACCTCTAAAGGTTTCACTTACTGCTTCTTCTTACCTCTGATTTTTGCTTTTTTAAATTATGGGTATTTTCACAAGTATGATAGTTGGCTCTATGCTCATGCTAGATAGTGCCAAGTTAAGCTCAGGCACAAAGTGGATAAAGCAGCTTTAGAAAATGGATATGTGTTATGTTTGAAAGCTTTCTTTGATAACGTAACACTAATTCCCTTTTTTTAACACCAAATGGACCCGCAGAGGGAAATTGATAATATACTACACTGTTTTAAATAGGAATGACATATTTAATTTTTTTATGACACATTCAGCAAAGTTCATGGATAAAAAATAATAACTCAAGAAAATGAACAATGAAGATACAGTATAGTGAGAAAGAGAGGATAGATTAAATAGGAACATTCTGGATGATTTGGGTGGTGAAGATTTGCTTTTCTGATTTAGCAATTAATCAAATGAGAATTTATGACATCTGAAAATGAGTTTTTATGAATAAGGTTAGGATTAATTATAAAAAATTGTATCCCTTGACTTTAATAAATTTGTTTTACTAAGACCGATGAGACATAGTGTAGATTTCTTAATATGCATAACTTCATTTGAATTTAAATGTGCTGCTCTGTTGGAATAAATCCTTTGGTTCGCTAGCAATTTGAAGTGGATCAGGGAGCTGAATCTCTCCACTGAGAGGAGATCAGATTAACTGTAAGAATAAGATTTATTTTAATCAGCATTTTAGATTTTTCAAGAAAATGTACTGCTTTGGCTGTTGTTTTTATTTATTAATTTATTTATTTATTTCAGCACGCAGACCCAAATCATCAAGAGGCTACCAGCAAACATTTTTGTCAGAGCACGTAATGAAGCTCAAGTGTATGATGTTCCTGTAATCAAGCTCAAAAGTGGTTTCTTTGGGCTTTACTTTGAAATATATATTTTAGGGATAAATCAAGCTAGTCAAGACAAGTGAGACCAAGGTATTCCAATACCTAGGATTTCTAAATTGTACGCTCATAAAATTACCAATTTTAGAGGCAGTGAAGAGAAGGGATATGATATTTGTCATGGAGCAGTTGTATGAGAACTATTCCTTGTTGTGCTGCCAGCTAAAATGAGAATCGGAGCTCGCTGGTGAGCTTTGATTGACTTTGTTTTCCTACTCATTTCTTACCTCAAGTCAGCACACCAGGCTCATGTACTGAAGTATATATGTGCTTAAATGTGCAGTACAAGCTGGCAGAGTGATCGGGAAACAACGGAAAAGGTCATTTAATTTGAAAAAGTAAAACTAACACCTCAAAGGGACACATGGAGGTTGGAAGAAAAAAATGAGGGGTTGTACTCAGCAGCTGGAGTAAGTAACACAAACAGCAAAAGGAAGACAAACCCAACAGTGTAGATAATTGATGATTTTCAGGTGCTGCCTTATTGAAGCTTTACAGAATTTTACTTTATGTTTCTGAACATTATTGATTTCAAGTTACTTCAAAGTGAATGTCTCTAGTGCATTATTAGTACATATCCAGATAATATTTTGCTGTGCAGGCTATACAGTATTCATAATATCTAAAATCATGGGCAATATTATTCCTGCACTATATTAAAATTTAGATAATTCAGAAATGTTACATTTGTAGAGTCCCTCAATATAAAGTTATTGGAACAGCAGGTGTCATTGTAGCCCTACCATGCAGTTACCCAGGTTTAAAATGTCATGCCAGCATCTGTGTGGAGTTTATATATCTTTCATGTTTCAGTGTAGACATTGCTCAGGATATAATTCTTCCATTCAGAGGTGACTGTGTGCAGAGGGTGCAGACGTATAAATACCTGGGAGTTCAGCTGGATGATAAACTGGACTGGACTGTCAATACTGATGCTCTGTGCAAGAGAGGACAGAGCTGACTATACTTCCTTAGAAGGCTGGCATCTTTCAACATCTGCAATAAGATGCTGCAGATGTTCTATCAGAAGGTTGTGGCGAGCGCCCTCTTCTACGCGGTGGTGTGCTGGGGAGGCAGCATAAAGAAAAGGGACACCTCACGCCTGGACAAACTGGTGAGGAAGACAGGCTCTATTGTAGACACGGAGCTGGACAGTTTGACATCCGTGGCAGAGTGACGGGCGCTGAGCAGGCTCCTGTCAATAATGGAGAATCCACTGAAAAGGATCATCTCCAGACAGAGGAGCAGCTTTAGCGACAGACTGCTGTCACCATCCTGCTCCACTGACAGACTGAGGAGATCGTTCCTCCCCTACACTATGCGACTCTTCAATTCCACCCGGGGGGGTAAACGTTAACATTATACAAAGTTATTGACTGTTATACCTGCATTTTTATCACTCTTTAATTCAATATTATTTTTTATCAGTATGCTGCTGCTGGAGTATGTGAATTTCCCCTTGGGATTAATAAAGTATCTATCTATCTATCTATCTATCTATCTATCTATCTATCTATCTATCTATCTATCTATCTATCTATCTATTATTCCCGCAACCCAAACACATGCTGGCAAGGTTAATTGGCAACATCTAAACTAGCTCAGTGAGAGAGAAGTTTGGTAGGGATGTGACTGTTCCTTCTTTGCTTGTTCAAAGTTGGTTCCTGTCTTGCATACAGTACTGCCATGGATAGGCTGTAATTTCCCATGACCTAAGCAAAGTAGTTATGGAAAATTGTTCAACTGGTGCCCTAACATATCCCAAAAACTTGTCGTTAGATTTTACCCAGTGTTTATTCCCTCATCCTCTTTATCAATACACCCCATAAGTGCAGAATCATCTGAGAATTTCTACAAGTGAAATGACCTGGTGTTATATTTATAGTCTGAGGTGTACAGAGTGAAGAGAAAAGGAGACAAGCTTGTCCCTTGTGGTGCTTCAGTGTTACTCACGCAGTCCTTGAGTCTCATAAACTGTGGTCTGCCTGACAGATACTCCATTTCCCATCCACCTGCATATTTTTGAGTTTACCCCTAAACAGGGACAACTGGATGGTATTAAGAGTGCTGAAGAAACTATAACCCTCACAGTACTGACTGTGTTGTCGAGGTAGGAATAAGCCTTCTGGAGAGGTTTCTGTGTAATTTCTATTAGGTTTAGTTATTATTTTGTATTGAACTGTATCTTTAAATGTTTCGCTGTTTTGTGTGTTTTTTGGTTGGAAATCCAAGTAATAAGGCCAACGCAATGTCACACCTGAAAGACAACCATTGGTTGCCACTGAGTGTTGTATATGTTCTGCTTTGTAACTATTAACTTTTTTTTTTTGACATTCTGTTTTTTTGGATTTTTTTGCTGTGTTCCTTGGATTCAGATATTGGTTTTATGGATTTGAACTTGGTTACCTTGTATTGCCTTTTTTGTCTTTTATCCCTTATTTTGTTATTTTGTGCTTCTTTGATTACATTTTGTATCATATTATGATAGTTTGACTATTTCATTTTTTGTACATTCTGAATCCAGCTCCCCATTTTAGCATAGCTTTTGGGTAGGGGGCTAACTTGCGGTGAGCCTCTTCTGGGCAGGCCAGTCAGGTTCCTGGCCATCTTTGTGGGTCTTTTGGATGCCTTATATATCCCTTCTCATAATGTTCCTCTCTACATTATACAACAGTTGTGAGTTTAAAGTTGCTGCTTGTCAACTTTGCATTGAAGTACACTGATTGCAGTGTAGTGTGACAGTGGTCATCTTAGATGGACTGGTTTCCTGTCTTAGGTTTCTGTCTTACGGCTGATGCTACTTGGATACCCTGATACTCTCTGTGAACTTGTAATGGAACAAAAAGGCAGGTTTGGAATATAAAGCTTTCCAGCCGGCAACTACACTTCCAAGACCTGTGGCCTGGATAAATTACTGAGATTGAATCTTATATATCAAGCTGTACCTCTAACAAATATAATTTTCCCCACAATCGACAGATTAAGTATAGGCACACAAAAGCAGATATGTAAAATTAAGTAATTAATTATATTAAATGAAATAATAACAAAAAATACAAATTTCACACACGAAAATAAATAAGTTTATATATAAATATGTATATCCCTCCACCAATCTAACAACACCATATATACAATAACAAAACCCTCCCTTGCCCCTGTAACATATAACAAACAACAACGAATAACAATAATGAATGAACTATCGAATGAATGATCGTGAACTTGAGTCCGAGTATATTACTGTCGTGAATGCGGATGACTAGTCAACAGATATGTGATGCGTTTGTATTTCCCGGAACAAATGGAACAACCTCACCGTAAATCCTCCGCTTGTGGTTGATGATGAAGTCCAACCCCGGGGTCTCTAGCGATGAGGGAATTGAAGCAAGTCCGGCGGAATGAAAAACAAACTGGATCCAAAGCGCGATGTGGAAAACAGCAGGTACTGGTGGTTCGTGGTAATGAATTGTGATCTCCGTCTTTCTTTTCTCCTCTCCTCTCTCTCCCCATCCTTGTTCCCTCCTGATTGTTTAAATAGTTAAGAGCCAGATGTAACTGACTGAGATTGAAAACAGGTGCTTTCCATCTTGGGGCTGTGGTCTCTTTCCATCATTTGTCCCCCCAAGCATTTGTATTGCCATTCTAAGTTGCAGAAAGAGATCATAGCAAAGAGAAGCATAAAGACCAAAAGGCACTATGTCCTCACAGAATTTAATACATTGATACATCGGAATTAAACATTGTTTGATGAAATTCCAAACCTGAGAAATGATTATGTGCTGCACATTAAGGTGAGTGATTCTAACCTAAAGAATATTTAAATGATAACAATAGTATAGACATGATAATATTCACAGTTTGGGTTTATAGATGTAATTACATTACATACTTTCTGATTGTGATCTGAAGGCTGACTGCATAATAGCATGATAACAATAGTCATACATACTGTTGTTTAAACAAGAACAAGACATTTACGAATTTTAAACACCAAAGCCCATTTTTCAAATTTATTTATATCATTAACAATGGAAGTATGCACAATGTAAGGTCTGAACACTATGTTCTTCTCCAAATATTTTACAAATTCATATGAAAAAGAATGACATATTGAGTAAACAAATCTACCAAACTATAATAAAGAGAATTAGGTGGTATGAATGCGTGACACAGCTGTTTCTCCTTCTAAAAAAATAAATTAAATTTGCTGTAAACCATACTACCAGCATACACAGACATAATTATGAAAAATTGCAAAAGGAGAAATTCCACTCAATCCAACTGGGCTCATTTGCTTTAATGCCAGCTGAGTCTTTTAGCACACAGGAAAAAAAACAAGATATTTTATTATAGGAAAAGAGAAATGAAGCGCTCTGCAGATCACCTCGGTGTATATTATGTAGTTGCAGGACTGTTCTATTCTATGTAAACCACAAGGACCTTTGTGAAGTTGAAAACCTTCTTACAGTGATCATTATAACTGTAGAAATTAATTTATTAGTTTACATCCTTGGTAAGAATTTTCTAATGAGATTATTTATAATCGAGTATTCATGGGAAATCTACAGCGAAGATGGTTGTCGAAAAATAATGTCAGCTTTCCTGGTTAATCAATTGACAGCAATGAAAAGACAAGAAGTAGTTCAAGACTGAAAGCAAGATGTGCTAAGTTCCCTCAAATTGTCTGCTGAAAGGCCATAATGGTGGGAATGGATCTTGTACCGCAATTTCAACTTGAACTCCAGATTCAGGTCTAACTTTAGAGAGTAATGGAATATAAATCAGTTATGCTAATTATATACATTATTTAAGGCTGTCGTAAATATGATGGTGGTGGGATGGTGAACATGGCTGATTTAGAGTCCCAGAGTACTGGGTTCAAATCCCACTCCACACACTGTCTGTATTAAAGTCCTGAAGGGTTGAATTAGCCGCAGGTTTTTCTTCCAACTTAATTACTTAATTAGAAGTTGATCCTTGCTGATAGTAGAACATCTTAGCAAATTTTCTGGTTTGTTAGTGTTTGCATTCTCCTACATCAGGTCATTCATATATTGCAGATTTTTTTTTTCCTTTGCAAGGATATCATCCAAATGATTTTGTAGCTCAACACAAATTAGTAATTATATCATTCATGTTTTTATTTCTTTTCAATTTATTTCCAAATATTTTGCTACAGTAGATACCACATACACTGATGTCAATGATACCAAGTTACATGGCAAGCTGCTGGGTCTCACTGTTAACTATCAGCTGGTTAAGCAAACAAGAAGCAATTAAAAATAAAGGATGCAGATGTTAAAAACTAAAAGAAGCAATTAAGGGCTGGGAATCTTAACAAGTAAGTTAACTAAAATCAAGCATAAAAATGTTGCATGAACTATATGAATAACTGCTTTAACAGTAATAATTAGCTTCTAAATAGTAAGGATACTAGGGATGAAAACCTGCAACCACTATGTCCCACCAGAATGGAAGTTTGGATTGAAACCTACTCTCTATATATAAAATCCTAATAGCCTAAAAGCGCAATGATCTTGTGCAACGATTTTATGTGACATTTTTGTCACACTTTAAATCAGGCTTATTTTAAAACCTACATATATGTGTTTGATATCATTATTTTCAGAAGTTATTGAACTTTAATGTGATGTTGTAGATTTTCAGATTCTTATTCCATTTTTAAATTACAAACTAAAAAATATCAAGAACTTACGTCCCGCGAGACTTTGTGCATAGAGATTTAACCACACCCGGAAAATAAAAGACAAAGAATAGGACAGCTGCTGTACAGGTTTTTAAGTGTTTGAAGTGCTGCGCAAGATGCAGATCATGTGACGTGGCATGGCGCCTGCAGCACCAGCAGCTGATCGAGCAAAAAGGAGGTAAAAAAAAAACTATTTATTTCCCATTGTATCACCTTTTAAGGGGGAGTTTCAGAGGAGCGACCACGTCTCCTTGGGGTGCATTCAGCCCCCCTCTTCACAATGAGAGCAGCAGTGACATGAAGTGGCTGTTGCGTAGCACAGGCTTGAAAGGGGGGTTGGCAAGCGAAGCGAGCAGGGGGCGAACCTCGTAGTTGTGCTATAAAAAAATAAAATGCATTTCCCAGTGTACTGTACCTATGACACACCAAAACTCTTTGTCATTCTGTTGTACTCTTCAAATGCAAGGTCTTTACTTCAGTCTGATCTTTGCATAAGAAGAATGACCTCCTCAATTAACAACATATTCAGTTTGAAAATTTATGCTGACATGTAAACTTCCATCAGGCATACATTTTGTTATTTTGCAGCCTTATGCTAAAATTGTTTCAATTAATGTTTTCCTCATCAAACAACACTCAATACTTACTCAATAATTTTGCAAATTTATTAAAAATGAACTAAAATTTCGCAATGAAACAACTGTTTAGACCCTTTTCTCAGTACTTAATTGAAGTACCTTTGGCAGCAATTCCAGCATAGAGCTTCTGAGGTAGAATACGAAAAGCTTAGCACACCTGGAGTTGGCCATTTTCTGCCCTTCTTCTCTGTAGATTCTCTCAAGTTCTGTCAGGTTAGATGGAGACCATCATTAGACAACTGTTTTTGGGATTAATTGGGTTCAAGGCTTGGCTCTTGCTAGAGATCTCACAAAGTTCTCCCTAAGCCACTGTTGTCATCGATTTGTGCTTAAGGTCATTGTTCTGTTGGAAGGTGAATCTTCAGCCCAGTCTGAGGTCCACAGCACTTTGGAGCAGGTTTTCATTAAGGATATCTCTGTATTCTGCCCTATATAGCTTCCCCTCAATCCTGGCTTGTCTCACAGTCCCTGATGCTAGAAAACAACCCTACAGCATGGAGCTGTCAGCACCTTGATTCACTGTTAGAATGGTATTGTGGTAGAATGGTATTGACGAATGAATGGTGCCTGGTCTTTTCTAGATGTGACGCTTACAGTTAACAGTTGTCAGTCTTGGTTTCATCGACCAACATATCTTGTTTCTCATAGTCTGAGAGCCCTATAGGTGTATTTTGTAAACTTCAAGTGGGCTGTCAAGTTTTGCCTGGCCATGCTACCATAAAGTTCAGATTAGTGGAGTGTGGCAGAGGTGGTTGTCCTTTTAAACATTTCTCCAGTCTTCATATAAGTTCTCTGGAGCTCAGCCAGAATGACATCACATTCTTGGTGACCTCTCCTACCAAGGGCCTTATCCCTTGATTGCTCAGTTTGACCAGCAGCCAGCTTTAGGAAGAGTCGTATTTGTTCCAAGCTTATTCCTTTTAAAAATTATAGAGACAACTATGCTCTGAGAAAATGATTTCGAAAATCCAATTCCAGATCTGTGTAGTAACTTTTTTCCTGAATTTTTATGAATTGCTCTTTTTTGAATTTTCACTAAAAAATTTTAAAAACTTTGATGTTTGACTTTTGCAGAATCCTACATATCTAGCAGCTACAAGCATTTTAAGTAGTTCTGTTTCAAACAATAACTGCTTCTAACAATAATTATTGTTTTCTATAACAGTATTCCATCCATCATCCAACCTGCTATATCCTAACTACAGGGTCACGGGGTCTGCTGGAGCCAATCCCAGCCAACACAAGGTGCAAGGCAGGAAACAAAACCCAGACAAAGTGCACACACACACACACAAACACTAAGCACACACTAGGGGACAATTTAGGATCGCTAATTTACCAAACCTGCATGTCTTTGGACTGTGGGAGGAAAAACATGCAGACACAGGGAGAACATGCAAGCTCTATGCGGGGAGGACCTGGGAAGTGAACCCAGGTCTCCTAACTGCAAGGCAGCAGCGCTACCCACTGTGCCACCGTGCTGCTCCTATAACAGTATTACAGATACTAATAGATAGAAATACAGCAGGTCAACACACAATTATGTAGCATCCAAGAAATGAAAGAAGGAGAAAATCTGTCCTTGTTCATTTAGCTTATGGTGCAAGTAAAAATTAGCCTCAGCCTTCCTGTGAGTTAGTGGCCTATAGGTTTTGTTTTAGAGATCTCAGTATTAGACAAAATGACTTGTATCAATGGACAGAATTGCTGATTACATTTGTTTTATATTTCTTAAAGTTAAGCTTAAAAGACAAACATAAGGATTTGAATTCAAGAATTTGTCAAACCATTTCCTGGCTTTTACAATTTGCAACTAGCACAGCCTGGCTTTAAAATAACCCACTTTTTGGTTCAGTATTCACATACTGCTACATTAAAATGCAAACAAATAAGTCTCGCACTGCTAAAATAAAAATAAAGTGGACAATGAATGTATAGGATAGCAGCCACAGCAAGACAAACAGCCAGTAGGCAGACTCACACATGACAATAATGTCTAACACGATTCTGCCAGGCTTTGAATCTTCATGACCCACAATCTTCTGGGTCATAGATTACCAGATCCATAGACAGTGGTTTGTAAGGCTGAGGGACTATGTGCCAGAAATGGTGGTGTGTAATACTGGAGCACCTCAGGTAACTGTACTGTCTCCCTTCCTGTTTACCCCTCTACACAACAGACTTCTAGCACAATACCAGCATTTGCCATTTACAGAAATTTTCAGATAACTCATCCATTATAGGCTGCAATAACAATGATGAGTCAGAGTAAAGGAAGGCTGTGGAGAACAGGGACAACAACCTGCAACTCAGCATCAGCAAGACAAAAGAACTGGTTGTGCACTTCCGACGTGCCAAGAGCCTCTGAAACCACTCACCATTCGGGGGAGGACATGGAAGTTTTGTTGCAGAGCTACAAGTACATACCTGGTGGTTCACATAAACAAGAAACTGGACTGGTCTGACAACACAGAGGTTCTTTACAAGATGGGCCAAAATGTACTTCCCAAGGAGACTGACAGGAGACTTATGTATGCAGCAAGCTGCTGGAGATGCTCTACCAGTCCATCATAGCCAATGTGTTATTCTAAGCTCTAGTCTCCAGCGTAAGCAACCTGAGAAAAATAGAAGCACAAAGCCTGAACAAACTCATCAAGAAATCCTACTCCATCACAGGACGATCCCTGGATACACTGGATGCTGTTGAGGAAAAGATGATGGTGGCAAAACTGGATGGCATCATGAAAAATCCTGTCTATCACCTCTAGAAGTGATGAGCTAAGAAGTGCCTCTGGGGGTTTTTCTGCCCACTGCTACCAGGCAAATCAGTGCTTCCATAAAATGTACTCATTAAGTTTATTGATTGATTGATTGATTTATTGTCTGTATTATTTGTCCTGTGAGTCTGTATTCTTGTTTTTTATGTTTCTGCTGCTGTTTACATTTGAATTATCCTATGGGATTAATAAAATGTATCTAATCTAATCTAATGAACCTTATCTACCTAAAATACAGCAGCTCGTCATGGTGCTAGTGTGGCAAAGTATTACATCTGAATTAGCACATACAAGGAAGAATTTCACTTTTAGCTGCACATGGGGCGATAACACCTATATACCTATAAAGCTATGTGGAACACCATATCCATTGCTTTTTCTCATCTCCCTTCTAGCCAGGTCATTTTAAGAAGACATAATGACATATAAACGTTAAAGGTCGTGTGTTTAATTAACCTGCCAAGAAAAGTGTGAAAAGCTAATTACATTCAAGAGGACTTCTGATGACGGAAAACTTAAACAAATAACCTCTGCATGCCTTTGGTTATCACTTCTGGCCATTTACACCTCGTCCTTACATATTTGTCCAATACTTGCTTTCGGCAGGGGTGCTGGAGTGATTAGCACTGCTGTTGAAAAGCTCCACAGATTTCAGCCCATTTTCTAGATTGTGTTGATTTGACATGTTTTCCCTAGGTCTACTTTGACATATTTGTGTTTTTTCCCACACAGCATTTGGAGGCTACTTAAGCTTTCTATCGCCCTGAACTACATGCAGGTTATCCACAACTTTTTCTGACCCTATTCATCTTTGATATACTGTGTCTTTAGCATATGTTCCTAGTTTGTCATCAACTCTGCTTTATATAATCCAATTTATAAACTACCGTTGTGGACAACTGGCTTGGTGTTTTTTGTTAATTTTGACTTTCTAAGTTTCCTGATCCAAAGCACATCTGCTAAAGCACATCTGCTAAAAAAGGAATGATAATAGTAATAATAATAATGACAACCTTCACAATATACATTTGTGAAGTAATTGGTGACCTTAACACTAGAATCCCTGAAGCCTACAACAAAAGTCGTAATGCTGGGCCACCTTAAATTCCTTTGCACCTCATCATCAGCGTCTTTGTTTTGCAAATGTGTCGATCAGCACAAGCGGAAAGCAGCATGATATCCTATCCTCTGCAGAGGCAGCTAAAGTCAGATGCAAAATTATCAGAGTTCAAGTCTGTTTATCTGGTTGTGAGGTGCTTGGAATTGTATAGGGTAAACAATATATCATTATTTGGAACACAGTAGAATACAGTCATTCACGGATTTTTCCTTAGAACCTATCTAATAATTATTAGTGGAAACAGTCAAATATTCTCTGCAATTTTTATGGCTTTTTTCGTGGCAATACTTTACTGTAGAGAGAACAAGAAGCAACTGTAGAGGAAACGTGGCTTGGGATGGTGAAAGTAGCCAATAGAATTTGAAACTGCGACTCCCAGCCGTCCCTGCAGTGGTTCTGATTGGTCTTCTGCTGAGGGTGCTTGGGGCTATTGGGGTCAAAGGATGTCAGTGAGGTTTTACAAAAGGAGTCGGTGACCAAAAGCAGAAAAAAGTTTTTGTAATTTGTGTTTCAAGTTCTTGTCTCTCTGCCTGCCTTCTGTTGGGTTACCTGTACTTATTCGTTTTGTCCTGGATCATTTCGTGTTTGATGTTTGCATTGTCTGCCATCTGCCTATGTACATGAGAACTGTAAGTGGATTTATGGACATCCTGCAAAGAAAGAAGCGCTCCTGAACCTGTCTTCACTATTTCAGGAACTAGCATTAGGACTATCTTTACATTCCCATTCAAAGTGTGAATCTCTGGACTATCTATTTTCATCATTACATTTCATCCGTTGCTGTTTTTCATGATTTACTGTGTGTGTTTTGTTGGTGCTTTGTTGTATTTAATGCGTAATCGCTGTAAGGGGAACAGGGGTGGTATCGTTGTGAATTTCCCCTTGGGATTAATAAAGTATCTATCTATCTATCTATCTATCTATCTATCTATCTATCTATCTATCTATCTATCTATCTATCTATCTATCTATCTATCTATCTATCTATCTATCTTTTCATTTATTTCATTTGTTTAAATTACATTCTTTATTTGCTGTTTGATTACTGGATTGCTTTGTTTTTGTCTCTGTTTGTGAGTGCGTGCAGGTCGTGTTAAGGCTGGGTGCGTCCCTGGAATCTCCACCATAAAAATAAATAAATCGCCGTCTTCTCGACGGTATGAACCTTAGCGGCACTGGACCGCTACAGCGTTATTCATTTCTCCTTGCTGCTGATTGACTGTGATGCATCTACAGCTGAGTGTTCTTGTGTTTTCCGTTTTGTTCCTCTTAACCCTTAAACCACCACAACCAGCTTTAGGCATTTCTCAGTGCCATTTGCAAGCATGTAGGAGCTGACTTAAAAGCCTGAACAGCACCTGTCCTTTTTGGCTGATTGCTTTGTTTCTCTCCAGACATCCTCTGCTTCCGTTGGGGGTTGTGCTCTCCTATGATGTTTGTCTATTCTTTAATTGACAACTAACTGCATACTGAGTTTGTTTTACTTCTGAAAGAGACATGTTTGTTTGTTTGAAGTGTTTGAATGAAGTTCCTGTCTCTACAGTCTCCTGTGTTTCTGTGCAATTCTGTGACCCAAGCGTGACACACTGCAGCCTCACTGTTTCTGGGATTAAGACAGCGTCAGCGTTTACCTCTGTGTGTTTGCGTGCTGCCAGTTCAAGCACAGTTGGCTCGGTGGTTTCTTAATTTCATCCATGGTGTCTGTTGTACTTTGTACATATTGTTCCAGTAGTTTTTTAAATAGTTTTTACATTTCATTAGCAGTGTATAAAATGATCAGTGCTGCAGTAATTGTGATGCTCTTTGCATGGAAAAAAATGTGTTCTATTAAAATTTCACTTTTTCTTTGTGAATTGTGATGTTTACTTAAAGTGCAGCAAAAAAGTATTTGGTGTCCAGGGATGCATTAACCCCCAAGTATGTGGCAGTTTAAGGGTTAAAGCCCCAAGATGCAGTCAAAAAGCCCTGCATTTTCTAAGGCTTCAAGCAATGAAAACGCAATTGCATGAACTACAGTACATATAGCGGTAATATCGGTATTTTACATTCAAGCACTGCGGGAGACATAGCAGTACATTATACAGGTTTACTTTTACATTCTTTTTTTTAGGTAATGTATTAAGCTGAGTTTGAAATTAAATTAAAGTGTTTTGGGGGCATATTTAGGGTTTAAACTATAAAACTAGGCATTTTTTTAACCACATCCAGAATTCCTGGTTTTTCACAATTCGCGGGTGCACTAGGAATGTAACCCCCGCAAATTTTGGGGGAGTAGTGTTAATGCATTTCATATGTCTACAACAATCTGGGTAAATGTAGGATTACAGGAAATGTGAGGCAAGGAATGCTGAACACATAACTAAACCAGAAACATTTTTCAAGCTATAGTACTAATGACAAAATGCTGACGAGTGACGACTGAAATCCAAATATCAAATAAACACTTTCAGAAAAGGTATAACAAAATAAGTGTGCTTTTATTGAAGAATACAACCAAAGAAAAATATATCATTCAGTTTACATGTTTCCTGACATGATTGAGTGCCAAACTCCAAGTAGAGCCACTGCTCCTCCACATCAAGAGGAGCCAGTTGAAGCAGTTTGGACATCTGATTTGGATGCCCACCTGTTTAGGTGTTTAAGGCATGTCCAAGAGGGAGGAGACATCAGGGCAGATCCAAAACATGCTGGAGTGATTGAATCTTTCAACTAGCCTTGAAACACCTTGCTATCACCCCCAGGTGTCGAGAGAAAGGAGACGTCTGGGCATCATTACCCAGAACCAGATATGTGGCAGAAAATGGGTGGATGTACATATAGAGAGAATATTCTCTAAAATACAAAAATATGTTTTTTTTATATCAAAAGCCCTTCAGCTTTACATTACATTTTAATGTCAACTAAGTGCAGGCGTTGCTTCTTAATAAGACTGTCATATTTTTAGTAGAGATCATTAAATGAAATCATTAATTATTTCAGAATTACCCCACCTTTTCAGTGTTCCTACACATTATTTTTTCTGACAGTCTAACAGCCTGTTTCTGAGTACACCAAAACTGACTGCTTGCCCCAGAAATCCTGGGGTTATTAGAGCAGAATTATTTACAGCTGATGTTCTGATGCTCCTTTGACACTTTCTGTTTGCTTTAGAGCCACCAAATATTAGCAAATTCAAGCTTTTTTGTATTAAGTCATTAGTGTGTGGTTTATGAACAGCTGCAAAAATTAGAAAACTAAATCACAATTCTGTAAGGTAGGTTTGTGTCTGAAAATATATTAAGTAATTGCAAGGACATCTTGAATTTAAATATTCAATAGTCATTTTCTTCTTTTTGTAGTTCCTTTGGGTAAATGACACTAGCCCCAGCTCTGGTCTTCTTCCAAGCACAGAAGGATAGAGTATGTGCAGTGGGTGGAAGCAAAATGGTAATCTGCTGGATGAAATAAAAATATTTGTAACACAAGATTCTTAAAGTAATTGAATACATGATTAATTACAAGGAGAGTCACTGATACATGACTTCAGATATATACTCTAAATAATTTAAGAGATCACAGATGACACCATTTTATTCCTCCCACTGCAGTATGTCATTTGTTGACTTGTCTCTGCACCAGCTTGCACAAAGGATTTCATAAACAATTTGTTATCAGAAGGTCCCGGAGTAAGACAATCTGCCCTTAGCTTCATTTTTATGTTTAGTATGAGATCACAATGATTTTAATTTTGTAGTTACCAACTACAACTGCATAAACAGCATTTACCTGAAAAGGTGAATATTTGAGGAAAAAAGTGATTTAAAATAAAGCTGGATTGGCCATGTTAGACCTATAAATACTCGGGAGTGCAGCTGGATGATAAATTGGACTGGACTGCCAATACTGATGCTCTGTGTAAGAAAGGTCAGAGCCGACTACACTTCCTTAGAAGGTTGGCATCCTTCAACATCTGCAATAAGATGCTGCAGATGTTCTACCAGACGGTTGTGGTGAGTGCCCTCTTCTATGTGGTGGTGTGCTGGAGAGGCATCATAAAGAAGAAGGATGCCTCACACCTGGACAAACTTGTTAGGAAGGCAGGCTCTATTGTAGGAATAAGGCTGGACAGTTTAACATCTGTGGCTGAGCGATGGGCGCTAAGCAGGCTCCTGTCAATCATGGAGAATTCACTGCATCCACTGAACAGTATCATCTCCAGGCAGAGGAGCAGCTTCAGTGACAGACTGCTGCTGGATTATGTGAATTTCCCCTTGGGATTAATAAAGTATCTATCTATCTATCTATCTATCTATCTATCTATCTATCTATCTATCTGCATCATGTTGTACATATCAGACAACGAAGGGAGATGTTAAGAATTGACCAGTCCATTAATAGTGCAGAGAGGGTACCCAGCCGCTGGAAATGCTTAT
This sequence comes from Polypterus bichir lapradei, assembly GCA_026402145.1. NCBI lineage: Eukaryota > Metazoa > Chordata > Cladistia > Polypteriformes > Polypteridae > Polypterus > Polypterus bichir. The sequence goes on from JANRMT010062820.1 coordinate 6,328,726, forward strand.
TCCAGAAGAGTAATGCTGTCCTTCTGGAAAAGATTATCTAAGAGGTGTCGGGTATGTTTTGTGGAAAAGACCATTTCAGAAGGACAACACAGTCTACATGCTGTTACATTATATACCTGGTAATTGTATCTCTCAGTTGTCTTGGGCAGGAGCGGTCCTAGCCTATTTGGTGCCCTGGGCAAACACCCCCTCTGGCGCCAGCCTGGCGAACACCCCCTCTGGCGCAAACCGCTATCTAACAAACACTGAACAAAATCTGTGTAATAAAACAAACTATTGGAAATGTAATGTCTAACAGAGACAAAATCTAATTTTACATTTATACAGCACCAAAATATTTCGTTATAGTGTAAAGAATTTTCACTTTAGTACCATCTCCAGTCATCAGTTCACCAGGTCACTAACAACTACATAAACCTTTTCTCTCAGAGCTGCAGTCAGTTTATTATTTCGGGTTAACTTTCCCTGCCTACCTCTCTCCACTACGCGAGTCATTTGCATTAGTAAGTCAGCACGGAAACATATATATCCAAACAAAAAAACTCTTACTAACTCAAATCATTTTATCAACATATATGAGTGCAATAGAAGTTAGAAAACACATCGGTGCAAATTATAAGTCTATATCATAATGTCTGGTGCTTTTGTGTTTGTTTATTTTTATTTTGTTTTATTTTGCGAGCTGGTTATTAGATCATGCCGCTCCAGCCAGCCAGCCAGAGAATACCCCGCCACCCCGCCACTCTCCTACCTGTGCGGCAAGCTGCAAGCGCACCTCGCAAATGGAGGGCGTCCTTACTCCCCACAAATGGGCAATGGAAAACCAATCGGTGCTCATGCAATCCCAAAAATGCGCTGGCATGATGTCGGGGCAGCATGGGAGCGTGCAAAAAAAAAAAAAATTTTTTTTGCAGATGTCAATGATGCCGCCCTGGGCAACGGCCCATGTCGCTCATATCTAAAACTGCCACTGGTCTTGGGAATGCTTGGGAATTCTCCAAGCAGAGCTTGAATCTGTAGCTGAGGACAGGAAGGTTCAGGTTGTTCTGCTTGGCCTGCTGCAATAGCCACCCTCACCAGGAAAGGTCGTTTGTCATTTTCTAACCTGCTTATTCCAGATCAGTAAATAAAATGAGATGAGAAGAGGTGATTTTTTTTTTTTCCAGGTACTCCAGTTTTCCTTCCGTATCCCAGAAGACATGATGGTTAAGTTAACTGGCAACTAGTTTTAGTGTTGCATTTGTGAGCGCTCTGTGCGGGACGGACTGACACTGTGTCCAGGGCTGTTTCCTGTATTGCTCCCAAAGCTGCCAAGACAGGCTCCAGGTTAGGGTGTGGTGAAGAATGGTAAGGCATGATTTTTGATGAAATTAAATGTTACATTTTTTTCCATTATACAGTTGTGCTTGAAACTTTGTGAACCCTTTAGAATTTTCTATATTTCTGCATAAATATGGCCTAAAACATCATGAGATTTTCACTCAAGTCCTAAAAGTAGATAAAGAGAAACTAGCTAAACAAATGAGACAAAAATATACTTGGTCATTTATTTATTGAGGAAAATGATCAAATATTACATATTTGTGAATGGCAAAAGTATGTGAACCTCACGGATTAGCAGTTAGTTTGAAGGTGAAATTCGAGTCAGGTGTTTTCAATCAATGGGATGACAATCAGGTGTGAGTGGGCACCCTGTGTTATTTACTGTAAAGAACAGGGATCTATCAAAGTCTGCTCTTCACAACACATGTTTGTAAAAGTGTATCATGGCACGAACAAAGGAGATTTCTGAGGACCTCAGAAACAGAGTTGTTGATGCTCATCAGGCTGGAAAAGGTTACAAAACCATCTCTAACGAGTTTGGACTCCACCAATCCACAGTCAGACAGATTGTGTACAAATGGAGGAAATTCAAGACCATTGTTACCCTCCTCAGGAGTGGTCGACCAACAAAGATCACTCCAAGAGCAAGGTGTGTAATAGTCGGTGAGGTCACAAAGGACCCCAGGGTAACTTCTAAGCAACTGAAGGCCTCTCTCACATTGGCTAATGTTCATGTTCATGAGTCCACCATCAGGAGAACACTGAACAACAATGGGGTGCATGGCAGGGTTGCAAGGAGAAAGCCACTGCTCTCCAAAAAAAAACATTGCTGCTCATCTGCAGTTTCCTAAAGATCACGTGGACAAACCAGAAGGCTATTAGAAGAATGTTTTGTGGACGGATGAGACCAAAATAGAACTTTTTGGTTTAAATGAAAAGCGTTATGTTTGGAGAAAGGAAAACACTGCATTCCAGCATAAGAACCTTATCCCATCTGTGAAACATGGTGGTGCTAGTATCATGGTTTGAGCCTGTTTTGCTGCATCTGGGCCAGGACGGCTTGCCTTCATTGATGGAACAAACAATTCTGAATTATATCAGAGAATTCTAAAGGAAAATGTCAGGACATCTGTCCATGAACTGAATCTCAAGAGAAGGTGGGTCATGCAGCAAGACAACAACCCTAAGCACACAAGTTGTTCTACCAAAGAATGGTTAAAGAAGAATAAAGTTAATGTTTTGGAATGGCCAAGTCAAAGTCCTGACCTTTCATCCAATCGAAATGTTGTGGAAGGACCTGAAGTGAGCAATTAATGTGTGGAAACCGACCAACATCCCAGAGTTGAAGCTGTTCTGTACAGAGGAATGAGCTAAAATTCCTCCAAGCCGGTGTGCAGGAATGATCAAAAGTTACCGGAAACGTTTAGTTGCAGTTATTGCTGCAAAGGGGGGGTCACACCAGATACTGAAAGCAAAGGTTCACATACTTTTGCCACTCACAAATATGTAATATTCGATCATTTTCCTTAATAAATAAATGACCAAGTATAATATTTTTGTGTCATTTGTTTAAGTGGTTTCTCTTTATCTACTTTTAGGACTTGAGTGAAAATCTGATGATGTTTTAGGTCATATTTATGCAGAAATACAGAAAATTCTAAAGGGTTCACAAACTTTCAAGCACAACTGTAATACCTAAGGCAGATTTTTGATGTTAATTTGTTATTTATGTGACATCTCAACCACTCTGATGATTTCTCTGCTTAGGTACACATTTAGCAACAGAAAAAATATACTTTACTTTTTTATCTTGTTTTTTTCGTCTTTCACCTGCTGAGTTGTACCAGTGTGATAGACTGAAAAAATAAGCAGTAAAATAAGTAAAAGAGACACAATAAAAAAGCAGAGTCTTTCTTTTTTGTTAATAAGCAGTTTAGTGGGAACAGAGGAAAGTTTTCCTTTGTTAGTAAGTGCCTGTCAGCTGTTTTTTTCTGTATGTGTTTTTATTAAAGAGATACTTTCTACTTTGCTTTAATGCTGTAGCTTGGATCCTCTTATTTGCTGAATACCTAAAGAAACAACAAAACAATTCTTCGTCATTTTCTTCCCACAGACACTAAACAGCATTACAGTTTCATGCAACGCAGGCCACTTGTGAAGATGTAATAATGATTACCTGAAGTGAAAAGATATTTTCAAACGTGGAATGATGAAAGGCAGAAATGCATTTTTATTTTTCACAGGAGGATAAACTAAGGAAAAATGCATGCAGCGCACTCACAATAACGAAATACTGACACATCATACTACATACATGGATTTATCAGACACCCAGCTTTTGAGCATCAAAAGAACAGCCGTTCATGTACATTAAATGTTTCAACTAAAGAAATACTTGAACTATTGACAAAAACATCTGCTTTATTTTTTATGATAGGTTTTAATATGAATACTTGTTTGTGTGGTAAGTAAGCATTTGAAGTTTTACCCTTAGTTGAGCATGCTGCTGTAGAAAAGTGAAATGCAATGTTTTTGGTTCATTTAACGATTATGTGAACCTCAATAAGTCACCTTACTTTCCAGCTTCCATCTCTCTATATATAAAAAAAAATCCTGGAATGGAAAAGCAAGGCGACAAAACGTGATCTTCTCGGAAGTTCTCGGAAGACATTTACATGACCCGCAAGACAAAAAGACTGGCCACGGAGCGTCTTGCGGGGAGACTGGTGCCAAGAGATTGTCCCAGGGCAGTCTCACGGGGATGTGGAACATAAGATTCTTGAAAGACATGCCCTTCTTATCAAATAAGAGCACGGACAGCCAGCAAAACATTCAGTCATGTAAAGTCACGTGGCACACACAGATCCTGTGCTCTCAGCAAAGAAGAAAGAGCAGCGTGGAGAAAAGAGACCCAAGGCGCGATACATATGCAGAGAAAGGTATAGAATATGAAAGCAGTAAAATTTGAAAGTATTGTAGCGTCCCAGCCAAGCTGAAGCCTTTTTTGTTTTGAATGACTGATAGGTCTGATCGAGGGAGGGCAGAGTACAGCACGGAAGACTGATAGCGATTGTTAAAGTAGAACTTTTGTGACACTTTATCTATCTATCTATCTATCTATCTATCTATCTATCTATCTATCTAT
>JANRMT010062820.1:6335856-6347359 GCA_026402145.1 Polypterus bichir lapradei
CTATCTATCTATCTATCTATCTATCTATCTATCTATCTATCTATCTAAAACACCAGATTAGATGTTCTTGGAATTTTGTTTGTGTATTAAAGTTAACCTAACTTAAAATACAAAGTTTATGGCATTTCAATAGTTTGGTCATTATATATATATATTTGAACTGCACACATTTTAAATTATATTCAAAGATATGCCCATGTATATTTTTCAGGTATATTGTGATGTATTTCACTTCTGCAGGGGGTATAAGCAGGAAGCCTTAGTAATAACAATAACAACAACAACAACAATAATAATAATAATAATAATACATTTTATTTATATAATGCCTTTCCGTTTGTGACAAGAACAGGACATTCAACCCAACAAGCCCATTCACCTAGATTGTCCAAAATAACATCAAGTTGAGATCCGATGGTCCCTAAAGTCTTACATTTCATCAGATATCTTGGTAGTTTATTATTTTAGGTAATCAAAGGCCCAGAGCCACCACCCAGGTCTGTCTGCTAGCTACGTTGGCCTTCATTCAGCCCTTTTCCTCACAATCCTTCACTCATGCTCCCCCACACAGAGGCTTAGAAAGACAGAAAGCCAAGGTCAGCATTCAGGCTACCAGTTATGCTCCAGGAGAATTCCAATCCAGATTTACTCTGAACTTGAACAGGAAGGGAAACAAGCTGGTCCAAAAGTGCAAAAAGTCCACAGTTTATTACCTTAGACATTTGGTAGGCTGTGACTAAACTCAAGGTAACACACGACACCTCTGGCATTCAAGAGATGAGTAATCACCTTATAAAATGGACCCATTTCTGAACTGCTTTAATATGGTTAATATAATTAGTAGGGAATTAAAGCAATCAATTCATCAACATTTCACTTCTGTTCATACTGGGAAAACTGTATTTAAATCTGTATGACAAAAAGATAGATGGGCTCTGTTATAAATTGCTTTCCTTGCACCTTACACAGACACACCTCTTTTCCTAACCTTGAACTCTCAAAATAATACAAGTGTTTTGATTCACTCTTGAATGGATATGGTGTACTGTGTGTTCTTCCTTTATTTAATTTTTTTTACAAACTGTTACTTATATAGTAGAACTGCAAGGAATATTAATTGTGCATTGTTTCCCTCAGTACAGTTACAAGGTGAAACTGAAAGTGTCTTAAATAAATGCTTATGTAACACAGCTCTGAGTGAATATGTCTCAAGTATTGCTGAGCCGTTATTGATCCCACATTTATAAAGCAATAGAGGTCTACTGGACAACAGGAACATTCCTTTTGCTTAGTTTGGCAAGCTAATAATATTTTGCATCTGGCAGAGAAAACTCAGAATGTCTTTGTCTTCAAAAGCAGGAAAGGAACTGTACCCTGTAGCAACAGACAGCCCACCAGTTCATAATTATGTATGCTTAAAACTGTACATCCCAACACTTATACTATGACTTTTATAGTTGTCATTTAAATCTGCTTGTTGCATATATTCATATCATCTTTAAATCAGGTGACAACAGGAAGAGTGCTGATTCTAATGTTACTGCAGAAAATCATTCATATTGGTGTGAATATCAGTGCGAGTTAATTGTAACCTGGTTTAGCACAAGACTAACTTTCAGTGTGCTCATTATTTGCAGCCTCCAATAGACAGAGGTGTAAGCATTCAACATCTTTTTCATCAATCCATCCATCCAATTTCTAAACACATTTTATCAGTGCCACTGTTTCAGTTAGTGGAGGGTTTTTGAAAAAGTAGCAAGTGGACGGCATGAACCAAAGGATTTTACGGGATTCCACTTCATGGCAGAGCATACTTATATACACATAGCCTCATCTGTGCCCACTTGGTCGGGGTAACTTTAAATTTCACTGCTAATCTTTGCTAGCCTTTCAAATACAAACTGAATAAACTCCAACTGACAGTTAACTTTCTGTTTTCGTCTAGATCTGGCATTTAATTGCGTATGCTTTGATTTTCCTTCTTGATAAATGTATCTTCTAAATATGACACATAATAACAGCAGCAACAATAATAATAATATTACTACACAAATAGCAAGATAATTACCCTGTGACCTGGGGGTAGAATAAAGCCAAGGTCCATCTCAAATGTAAAAAGTGACTGAAGCAGGTTAGCCTCAATGGCATTCTTCTTTTCTCAGATTCTTTTGTCCAACCTGGGAGAATCTGGACAATGGACATTAAACTGACAAACAGAGAAAGAGAGAGTTATTATTTGTTGAGGGAAACATTTTTTGTAATGTGCAGCACACAAAATAGCAAAAAGGGTGTGAGATTTCCAAATATATCCACTAAGCAGACCAAGACCTTCATTGGCCTATCTAGTGATGGCACCCTGACCCCAAAACTAAACAGGCAGGCTTTGGCCTGTGTGGCGGTCTGGGTTAGTTCCACGCATCGTGATGCTTCTAGGGGCCTCTCGGACCCGTAACCATCTATAGTTATGTACTGAGATGAGCCAGGCAAATGAGGACCCACACATTCAGCAGGGGGTTGGTGCAAAAGTGTCAAGTGCTTTTATTAAAAACAAAGTGTTCAGAAGTGCAGTGCTTCCAAAAGTCAATAAATAATCCATAAAGTCAAAGGTGTCAAGTGGAGGTTAAAATCCAATAAACAGATCCAATTAAAGCAAGATTAAAATGAGAGAAAGAATCTGTCCCTCCATTTAAAACAATCTTGGGATCCAGTGCCTCTTTCTAAAATCTGGCATTAGGAGACATCCGCTGACAGGTGCAGTCATCCAACAATCCTGGGTTCGGGTTCCTACTACCTGTCTGTCGACGTCCAAAGGACTCTGTACCAAACTCCACTCGCATCTCTTTCAGCTAGTCCATCGGCGTCTAAAGGGAGACGCTGCACAATGGGGCGCTCCTACTCCTCCTCTTTGTGCTCAGTTAGAGCGCCCCTTCTTCAGCCCCACACTCAAGTGCGGGACTGCTACACACTTCCTCAGGCATACTCCCGACCACCTGCCTTTTTAACATCACGGGCTCTGCAGCATCCTGCCTCTCTTTCCTTTTATAACCTCCTGTCCTTTCTTAGATCTTCTCGATCTTTTTCTGAACCTTTTTTTTTTCTTTTTTGGTCTGATCCTTTGTTGTTCTTTACTCTGTTCTCCCAATTCTCTGCCATGCCGGCCTCCTTTATACTGGCTGATTGTCTACAGGTGTGACCCTCTGCCCACTCTGAGGTGTGCATAAGACATCGGAGTGAGTGATCAGTCAAGCACTCCCAATCTACCCCAGAATTTCACATTCTCGTACACACCCACACCTGTTCAAAGCCTGCACTCTCCGGGACATGATTATTTATTTAAAACTGCACTTTGCTATGGACCTCCTATCACAGTCTGTATACGTCTAAAACAGAGCCCTGGTGTATAAAGTTCAAAATATACTTTTATATGTTCTAAAAAATGACAAAACATGATCCACAATGGAGAAGAACCATCAAGTCTAAGACAAGTCTAATACAAAAAAAATCTTTATAAATGAAGAAATTTTGTTGAAGTAACCAAAAAATAAACAAAAATGCTAATAATAAAGAGACAAAAAGGGCTTGCCTAGGGGCAACTTAGAGCAACTCAATACAAAAAAATGAACATCAAACACAAAAACAAAAGAAATCTTTAAACCAGATAAACAATACTCACTATGAATGCACTCTTCAAACATCAATGACCCACTGAAGTACCAACTCCCCACCCTCAGATATAAAGGCTGAAGGTGGTCCTTCGGCAGTGATGTCAAGGTGGCCCCGTCCTCCTGGGTTTCTATCCACACAGCATAAGGAGTATAAACAAACTTAAATTCATTATACATTGTTCTATCATGCAGGAGTCATAAGGTGTGAACCTGCTCCCCTGTTTACTATAAAAATGAAATGATGGGATGATGGAAGGACAGGGACAAGCAACTACTAGCATGCCCCCATATTTAACACAATAAGAATAATAATAATGCAGCCCCTAAATGTGGTTGGTGTGTTATCTTATACAACTCCAACTTTGTCTTTTAGCTAGATCAGTCTTTTTATGTAGTGAACAGGACAAGCAGGCAAGTTGTTCATATTAACTAACAAGTTACATTGCAAAGGTTTCTTTTAAAACCTACAGTTTTATTTTCTAGCACACATTTAATCACTTACTAGTAAAATAGCCTATTATCAGTATGAAATCAGATACAATAATTAAGTCCAATTAAGTACAAAGCCAGAGAACACACCTTGGCTGTAAAATAACAAAGATAAACAAAGAACATTGAAGTGTGTTATGGTTCAGCCAGGACCATTGCAGTGAATTTCATTTATTATATGTATATTTAATATTTCTGTATTGTTTCCAGTATTAGTTATTAGTGTAGTGACCATAATAATTTGCTCATTGACGGTATGTTCTCCTATATTCCTTGTATTTTAGTAGATGGTACCCTAAGAGGCAGGGCCACCCTAATGTCATGACTTCTGAGTTTCCCCTTGGCTAGTTAGGGCACAGCTGCGAGAACTCAGCTGTGGTGTAAGTATTGAGAATTTTCTGGTTTGTGATTTTTATCATCTCCGCTGTTGGTGTTTCTCTTTCTAGATTTGATTTCATACTTGGCCTTTTACACTCAGGATTGCATGTTGCTAACTTGTTGCTGCTTCTTCTTGAGACTTTTTGCAATTTTGCTATTTTGAAAAAACATTTCTTTATTTTTAAAGATTTCATTAAGAATGTCCCTTAAACCCAATGTTTCTTTGAATGACACCATTTGCTGTGTTGGAACATTTAAGGTTATTTTTGAGGTTGTTGTGGTGAGGCCTTTTCCGAGCAGCCAAAGGAGGACTGACCTGGCTAGTGAAGCCTTTTGTAGGCCTTACATCTTTTTCTCACTATGGTTCTGACTCCATATCAGAACAGTATCTTATTTTACCTCCACTTACATGTGCATTATCTGGACCTCTTATTCTATTACACGGCTTGCAGCAGATTGAAACTACAATGGCTTCTTTAGGTGAAATGAAGGCACCATCCATAAATGGCATGTTATTTCAACACTAGGCAAACTTACATAAAATTACACACACAGAGACCCTAAACATAAGATGCATTTTCTGGAGATATGAGGAGAAATAAGAGTAACTGGAAAAATTCCACACGGAAAAAGGGTGACTATACATAAACCCCACAAAGTGTGACTGGGCTAGGAGCCAGTACCCTCAAACAATCAGGCAACAGCATTAAAACAGCATGCCATGTCAAATAGCTTAATTCAAATTTTGAACATTAGAGCAATCTGGATGAGAACAGGCCATTCAGCCCAACAAAGCTTTCCAGTCCTATCCACTTAATTCTTGTAAACAAACATCAAGTCGAATTTTGAAAGTCCCTAAAGTATAACTATCAACCCCACTACTTGATAGCTTATTTCAAGTGTCTATGGTTTGTTGCAGGAGACTGGGGGGGTAGACCCAGCCGGGACTCCTGGAAGGACCGGGAGGCGGTTTATACGTTCCAGGGCCACAAGGGGGCAACCGTCCTGGATAAGTAGGGGACCACAGGGACGGAGCCAGGAGGCTCAAACCCATTGGGGACCGTGGCCGCCACCAGCGGATGCCCCAAGCGCCATGGAGCCCGGGAAACCTGCACTTCCGCCACACCTGGGCAGGTAGAAGAACCATCTTCCAGGGATGCCCGGACTGCTTCCGGGTGCTACGCAGCACTTCTGCCACACCAAAGTGCTGCCAGAAGGTCGTCGCAAGCACCTGGAGCACATATGGGTAAATATAAAAGGGGCCGCCTTCCTACAGTCGAGGAGCTAGAGTCGGGAGCAGGAGGTGGACGAAGCTCCAGGGACAGGAGGAAGAAAGGCGGCCCACGGACAGTTGAAGGCCCGAGTAAGGGTGTTTGGTGCGGGAAGTACTGTGAGTGTGCGGGACTTGTGTTTGGGGACACTAGTGTAAACAAAAGCATGTGTTTTATGAATTGTTGTTGTCCATTTGGTTGTGTCTGGGCTGAACATCTCACAGGTTCTATGAATAAACAAAAACTTCCTAATGTTTGTGTGAAATTTCCCCTTAACAAGTTTCCAACTGTGTCCCCATGTTCTTGATAAACTCGTTTTAAAATAACAGTCTCGATTCACTGTACTAATTCCCTTCAAAATTTCAAACACTTCAGTCATGTCTCCTCTAAATCTTCTTTTGCGTAAACTGAAACGGTTCAGCTCTTTTATTCTTTCCTCATAACTCATTCTCTGTAGCCCTAGAAACAGCCTAGTCGTTCTTGTCTGGACCTTTTCTAGCACTGCTTTGTCCTTTTTGTAACATAAAACTGCACACAGAACTCCAGATGAGGCCTCACCAGTGTGTTAGAAAACTTCAGCATAACTGCCTTTAACTAGTCCTCCACACATCAGGGCACTATATGACCTAACATTCCGTTAGCTTTCTTAATGTTTTCAGAACACTGGAAGTTGATAGTGTTGAGTCCACTATCACTCCTAAATCCTTCTCATAAGGTGTACGTTCGATTTTCAGACCACCCATTGTGTATACAAACCTAACATTTTTACTTCCTATGAGTAATACTTTATACTTACTGACATTAAATTTCATCTGCCACATATCTTCCCAAGCCTGTATGCTGTCCAAGTCCCTCTGTAGTAATTCAGCAGATCCCAGATTATCTGCCAGTTCACCTAGCCTGGTATCATCTGTACACTTAACCAGTTGGTTAAGTGAATTCCTATCCAAATCATTTAAATATATTAAAAACAGCAGCAGCCCCAGCACTGACACCACTCTTAACTTCAGCCAATTCTGATAAGCTTCCTCGCACCATCACCCTCTGCTTCCTGTGTCTAAGCCAATTCTGCACCCACCTACAAACATCACCCTGAACTCCGACTTCTTGTACGTTGGTGCCCAACCTTTCATGTGTGCACCTTATAAAGGCATTGTGAAAATCCAGACAAATAATATCAAATTAGCAGCCGTTTCACAATTGAAAGGGCAATGGACTTATGGTCTACCCAAGGCACCTTCTTCCCTGGTTTCTGATTCCACCAAGTTGGGCTCAGAATGGACTAAGGGATGGGAATATTTGGATATTTTCTTAAAGTAAACCTGTATAAAGCATGCATTGTAGTAAAAATGTTTACTGTGACGAGTCCTGCATAGTCAAGATAGATTACTCAGTTGTCTTATTTATGTCTGATGCAATGGCCTTGCTAATCAAGATGACAAATTTTAACATTTTCTGAAGCACTTAAGCTAGTTTCAGCATAACCATTATTTTTTTCAATTTAATACCAATGGTATCTGTAGAATTATTAAGAGGATTGATAATGAAATTGAAAACTATGATGATCAAATAAAATTTGTGACCAGAAAGTCAATTGACTTTTGATTATACTTGATTTTATTACATATTTTTAATCTTATGTGAAATATTATGTTTAAATATTCAAATTTAACATGTTTTTATGTATGACCTTATCTGTGCAATGTAAAACAAATGAGGCTTTCATAACACAATTACATTGGCTACAGCTTCAAATAAATCTTAGAACAACAAAATGAAAAACGTTACATTTTCTTCAAATCGGTTCCCCCCCATTGTTTATATCATCTCCAATTTCCTCATTGTTCTTGCAAAAAGAATTGCTTTTCCACTCAGCACAAGTCATAATATATTGAAAGCATAAATCTAACTGGAAGATACTTCTTGAAATGCATATATTGAAATACAGGCTTACCCTACTGTGACCTTTTGCTTGGTTAATATCTTGGTACCCTGAAAGAAGGATTTGTCTTCGGCTTAAATGTATGCACAATTTTTTAATGACAAAGCAGTCTTACAATTACAGTGGAACACCAAAACATTAAGTATTCCTCGGGGATGAGAAGTGGGACTGGGGGCAGGGAATTCATTACCCGTTTTATAGCTCTCTGCATCCTGAAAAGATAATCATCTTCTATTACAAGGTATGCGTGGGATTTTAATATATAATGTGTTTTATAAATGCAAAGTACCTTAAATATTTCTTAATTTTATCACTGGTTAGCTGATGCAGTTGACATTTTACAGCTATCAGCTGGGCTTCTTTGAGGGGCATTGCCAATAATAGTAAATACATGAGTTGACTCAGAAGTCACCATGGCAGAAATTGTTAATTTGCCTTAAAAGAAATTGTATCATTTTGCACTCGGGGTAATAATAACATTTGGGATGCTGGCAGCTCATCAGGATGGATTGCATACTATGACTTGTGGAGGCTGGAATAAACCAAGAGGACATAACGGGAACATGCAGATAACAGATTCTAATCAAACCCCAAATCTTGGACATGTGACACTGCATACGACTCACCACCACATCACTAAGTTTTAAAAGCAAAAGACAAATACAACATTTATCATCTTAGATATTTCATTAAGTGGGTTATCAGGGCCTTATTTATATTCTTAAGAGAGCACAACTTAATCCATGTCTGGTTTTTGTAAAGTCCGCTAAAATGGACTTTTTAATGCAATGAGTTTTATCCAGCGCTGAAGTATGTTGTTTCTTGCAGCAATCATCCAATTTAATAAACACTTAAAGTAATACAGAGCCATAAACAAGAGGCTCCATACTCCACTGCATATGACCTAAATGTCTGCTGATTCTCATCTCTCTCCTTAATTGACACCAAGGAATTTTTTTTCTTCACTGAGTAAAATGATTCATTATGCAAATACCATGTACATATAATTAAATAATATCAAAAAAAGACTGAAAATAAAGTTCACAAACTGGTATCACATGTACCATTAAATGATCTGGGCATTTTACACTTAAGCATTTAAGGTGTAAGAGTAAATGAAATAAAATTAAACATACCATATCAAATATCTGCCATCTCAAGAACAGAGAATTTTAATCTAATAAGCAGATTATGACCAAACTGAGGAGCCACGTAATTGCTAACACTGTCTGACAGTTCAGGTGACTTCTTTTAGATCCTGCGTTCAGTCTGTACCTTACCATCTGACTCTAGAATCCAGGGGCAATGATGGGGAGTCGTCTTTAAATCCCACATTGGGCAATTCTCAGAACCATTTCCAAGGTCAGACACACTCCATGGAAGTCTTAGGGCCTACCCTCTAGCATTCACAACTAACCCTACATCCCTGAGTTCCAACTTATACTTACAAGGCCAGCCAGCTTAAGTTTTCTCCATACACGGCAGTATTTCTCCTTCATCTCACGTGTCAGCAGAGTGGAGTGGGAATTCTTAAAAGGACATAGGATGGGTTCCCCTTTTGATTTTTGGGTGCTCTGTCCAGGGCTGGTTCCTGACTTGAATCTAATGTGTTTACAAATTCCTGCAATTGTGTCCTGGAATAAGCATATATAGAAACACAATATTTTATTACTTGGAAACACTTGGACCTCTGCTCCACAAAGAATGGTAGATTATGAGCTTCTTTTTCTGGCTTACTATTATAGAGTTCGTTTGAACTGCGCTCTTCAAGTTCATGCCATGCACTCTGTCTTGCGAGGTAATGGGCCACAGTGTTAGCAAGCTGCTCAGTGATTCCATATTCAGGCTGATCTCTCGTTTTGGTTTTTGCAGCAGTATCCTGCCACCTCATAATGTGCTATTTGTCATCAGTGAAATGGCTCCTGCTTTTGGAGTGACGCTAAGGTGAGCTCACAGATTTTGTGTGAATGGGTCAGTTGTGCAATTAGAGTGTATGATTTCTGATTGTTGACACGCATCTGATTGGCCTGTGTAATGTGCTTCACTTTCTGCAAATGTCTCTGCTGTTCTTTTCTTCAGAGCTCGGGTGTGTTCCCATACTGCCATTTGCCATCAGAAGGATCCGAGGTCCGATTATTTTGCCAGGGTAGCTCACACCATTAATTTTTCTAGAGTAGCGCGTATCACATCATGTGCTCTCAATTAAGAAGAAAATCAAGGTTCAAGTTCATCTCAGCCATGGCATGTGCCAGTGCAGCCATTTGCCATGAGGAGGTCCCGAGGTCCAATTATATTGCCGGGACAGCCCACTGCATCGATTGTTTTAGAGGAGTGTGTATCACATCATGCACTCTCAATTAAGACTAAAATCATGGTTCAAGTTGCAGTGGTTTGTGAGGTTTTTTTTTTCCATGAAAGATGGACAACCCTTAGCCTTTGTATGTAGAGATTTAAGAACAAAAAATGATAACTGAAGATGGTGGCCAGGTGCAAAAGAGAGGCAAGGTGGAAGCAGAAAAACATAGTTTGGAACAGCGACAGGGCGTAGCAGGACTATAGGAAGAAGAAAAACTCAAACCCTGGCATTTGAACAAGTCAGGTCAATGCAGGAAAAAGGATACCACTAGAGGGGTCATATGACATATTAGTTACAGGAATGGAACTAAAGTAATTACTCCAGGCACACAGACTTGAAAGAGGGATTGGCAGTCTGAGGTTGTGTGCACCATAGCAGGTTTTCTTCAAGGACCTCTCTGTATTTGGCTGCATTCTTCCATTCTGAACAAGTCTCCAAGTCCCTGCCGCTGAGAAGAACCCACAATAGCATGATACTGCCATGACCATGTTTCACCATAAGCGTGTTTGGGTTTCACAACTGTTGAGTCCACTGTGCTCCTGGAGTATTCCCAGCAAAGCTTTAGAAATGATATTAAACCATTGTCATGATCTTTGTCACACCACAATTTGATAGTAGAGGTCCGCAGAGTGTTCTTCAGACTTTATGGATTGCGGTATGAATTGTGGACCGCATACACACAGGTACATGTGTGCCTTTCTAAATGATGTCCAATCAATTCAGTTTTCCACAGTTGGACTTCAATCAAGTTCTACGCACATCTCAAGGATAATTAAAGCAAACAGGGAGCACCTGACCATAAATTGGACTGCCACAGCAAAGGGTCATAGTGCTTTTATGAACAGGATGTTTCAGTTTTTGAATATGAATAAATTTGCAAACATTTTTCAAAATATGTTTTCACTTTGTCATTATGGGTTATTGGGTGTAGATTGATGGGCAAAACAACCAAATGTATCAATTTAAGATTAAATCTACAACATAATCAACGCCACACGCCTGGACAAACTGGTGAGGAAGGCAGGCTCTATTGTAGGCATAGAGCTGGACAGTTTGACATCCGTGGCAGAGTGACGGGCGCTGAGCAGGCTCCTGTCAATCATGGAGAATCCACTGCATCCACTAAACAGTATTACCTCCAGACAGAGGAGCAGCTTCAGCGACAGACTGAGGAGATCGTTCCTCCCCCACACTATGCGACTCTTCAATTCCACCTGGGGCTGGGGGGTAAATGTTAACATTATTAAGTTATTGTCTGTTTTTACCTGCATTTTTATTACTCTTTAATTTAATATTGTTCTTGTATCAGTATGCTGCTGCTGGAGTATGTGAATTTCCCCTTGGGATGAATAAAGTATCTATCTATCTATCTATCTATCTATCTATCTATCTATCTATCTAT
>JANRMT010062820.1:6347369-6394435 GCA_026402145.1 Polypterus bichir lapradei
TATCTATCTATCTATCTATCTATCTATCTATCTATCTATCTATCTATCTATCTATCTATCTATCTATCTATCTAATACAGTGTGTAGAAAGTGAAGGAGTCTGAATACTTTTTGAATATATTGTATATATCAATCTAGGCATTTCTAGTGTCACATGTGACCATGGGAGGCAGCTAGAAGGACCAAAAGAAGGTCATTCCACACCTGGCCAGGGGGTGGTGGGGTGTAGTAAACCTTACTCTTTTATCTCTGTAGACCAGACATGGGAAATTTTACCTGATTCCAAAGACGCCACTTCTGGTTCCGGCCCCAAGAACATCATTTCCGGTTCCGGGGCCCAAGAATGTCACTTCCAGTTCGGTCCCCTGATAACATCACTTCGGCCAACCTGCCTTAAAAGCAAGACAACCTCCACTTTGTATTTAGTTCTGTTTTGGACTCTGTGCAACCTATTTTGCCTTTTGCAGCCAGGATTCAAGTATACGGGTGGCTGCCCCAAACCTTTATTCATGTGTCAAGGCTATTTATTTTCACACTAGGTAAAGATTTATGTGCAGAAAGCTGTGTACCCATTTGCTCACAAGAATTAGTGAAGTTCGATTCACTAAGGTATGGTGCCATTCTTTCATAAAATACAGTATATGTAATTTCTTCATAAAATAAAAAAAAGGTATGCCTTGTTTATCAGCATTTGTCCACGTTTCTTTTTTTTTTTTGTTTAGCTAGGATCCTTATAAAACCACAAATCAGTATTTATAAAAGAGGAGGAGGGACTGTTAAGCAAACAGGGTTACCGAGATGTCAGGCGGTAAACAGATTTCTATAACTGTGACTCCATAATGCTAGGCAGAGTTTACAATTCCAATCAATGAATTGTTCACATTTTTAATATAAATGATTTCCATTATAAAACCATACCTCATAATGTGCTCATTGATTACAGATTTTCTGTAAAATTATCTATCTTAAAATGGATCACTTGTGTCATGAAGGTTCTTAATTACTGTGTACAATGCACTTGCTTTTTCAAGCACATTACTGATTATTTCAGACCAGTGATACAGTAAAGAGATTAGCTTCTTAAATAAGCTTGTTTTTAAATATGATTTGAATTGCATTGTTACATTTTTAGTCACAAAAAAAAATACAAAAGAAATAGAATAAAATTAAAAATCTGTTTAACTTAAAACAAGAATCACTATAAATTAAAATTGTCATAAAGCTACTAGCTTTTCACTTTTGCCTAACACAACCAGCACAGTTGCACACCATAATACAGAAAGGGGCTTTTTGTTTTATGATATTTTAAGACATGTCCACATATACAGGTTTTAATCTTTAAGGGTGGGAGAAGTTGTGATTATAAGAAATACAGTATGCTCCATTAAATTTAGGATAATGGCATAATGTGATTCCGTTAGTTAACTTCATTTCAGTTTCCCCAAACTTCTCCAAAAAGAGGCTTGAAATGTGTGTGCGCAACTTATGGAGATGTCCGGAGAACAAAGCCAGGTAAGTCTCAAAGCAGGGATAGGCTGAAAAATAGTCCATACACAGCCAAATCACCAGTCAAGCTAGAAATCAGTCTAGCTTTAAATGACTGAAAAATAAAACTCAATGAATAAATCTGCCCAAAATGAAAATAGTTGCTTAGTCCATTAGATTGTAAGTTATCCATCCATCCATTATCCAACCCGCTATATCCTAACTGCAGGGTCACGGGGGTCTGCTGGAGCCAGTCCCAGGAAACAAACCCTGGGCAGGGCACACACACACACGGCACAACACTAGGGACAATTTAGAATCGGCAATGCACAAAACCTGCATGTCTTTGGACTGAGGGAGGAAACCGGAGTACCCGGAGAAAACCCTCGCAGACACAGGGAGAACATGCACACTCCACGTAGGAAGGGGTCTCCTAACTGCGAGGCAGCAGCGCTACCCACTGTGCCATCCAATTGTAAGTTAATCGTAAAAAAAAAAAAAGAAAAAAGTTTAAAAGTTACCGGCGAGCAGCGGCAACCAGGTACTGGCACAAGACTGACGGCAGAAGCACAATGAATTCTAAGGTGTATAGAAAATTCTTTTCTGATCAAGTTCCAGTAAATGCTTCCAAACTCTTTGAACAGACTTTTACCAAGATAATGATCCCCAACTAAGACAAACAATTAGAAAATTATTGAATGGGCAAGAGAGTCGCCCAAATTAAATCCAACTGAGCATGTCTTACATATTCTGAAAACTGAAGGATACAAGCCCCCCAAACAAGAAGGAAATTGAGATGGCTGCATTAGAGGCTTGGCAGAGCATCACCAGAGAAGATACACAGCACCTGGTAATGTCTATGAATCACAGACTTCAAGGAGTCATTTCATGCAAGAGATATGCGACAAAGATCTAAATGTGACGGCTTTAATAGACCTGCCATTGCTGTGTGCCAAACATTATAGTGCCCTGAAATGGCGAGACAATGGGTAAAATTTGCTCTAATTTTTACATGGTGTGACTGAAATGTATGCAGATACCCTTAAAATAAAGTCTGCAATGTGCACTTTAATCGCATCTGAATTGTTTGATTTGTAATTTTAAACTGTGGAGCAGAGGAGTAAATCAAGGAAAAAAATGTATAAAATGTAATCCTTAAAGTTAGTCTATACTATTTCAATTATACATTCTTAGTTTCTTTTTTTTATTAGTACCCATGTATATAGAATTCTTATATTTCAACTTTTTTTAAACACTTGACATTACTTAAAAATAAACAGTCATCCATATTGTGTTGTTGTTTACACTACTCTAAATCATTTGTTGCCATTTGTAATAACAAGGACTGAATAATTGGCCTCATGAATATTGAAATACTGCAATAACATAAGTGAAATATTTTATTTATTCTGCACAGGCATTTCTGAAATTGATACAGATGGTGACATGAAGACTACATTAATGATATAAAATATTTTAATGATTCTCCCTGATAATGCGCCGTTAGAGTTAGCCATTATTTTTTGTCACATTATTTACTAGTAACTGTAATAATTTTAGATCAAAGTCATATCCATGCAAAAACAAAGTGCTGTAGAATGTGCAAACTAGAGGTGAATTAGAAGTGGAGAAAGAGGAGGAGAAAATGCCTGAGAAGATGAAAGGTGTGGACACACATCCAGAGTTATGTGGCAGATTGAATTAAAATATTAGATACATTATAGTATTTCTGAACCTGAATGTACTATACACCTTATGAAAGGCAACAGTAGTGAACTCATCAATTTATACAACTGGGGTGAAACAATTAAGATGTCTAACAGAATATTAGGTTACACAGAACATTCTGTTAAGGTCAAAGTATGGGAGCATATATTTAAACTAAACAATCCAATCTTATGGCCACATCTGGAATATTGTAAATGGATTTAATCTCTGTATTACAAAATTGAAATATCAATGCTATAGAAAATCTAGAGATGAACTTCTTGACTGATTCTGGGACTTTTGTAAAGCATGAGGAAAGAGCAAAAGTTGAAAATATGCAGTTTAAGGAAATGAAAATACAGAAATGACCTTACTTAAGTAATTAAATTCTCCCTATCTGTGAATATGAAAGTTGAAAAGTACACTGAAGTACAGATGGTGAAGGTTACACTGCAGTAAACCTAACATAGTTCTTCACACAGAGAACGGTAAGAATATGGAATAAGATATCAGCTAGTAAAGCACATTGTAGCACTTTAATACCCTTGAAGATATAAGGCAGACAAGCAGAGAAAGACTTTATTTATCTTCATAATAAGTTGTTGCTCAATCATCTTGTTCTACAAAGAACAGACGTTCACAAGCATTAGCCTTGGCAGATGTGTATGTTTCCGTCCCGTTTATCTGTTCAGTCAAATACGACTCTCATTCACTCTGTGAATCAATACTCTCCATGATCTCTCACAGCTTCTTTCAGCTCTGCTATGTTCAGTCCAGTCCTTTTTTATGGTACCTAGCCAGTAAGTTCTTGGGCTGCCTCCTCCTCTTTTGCCACTGACCACTCCATGTATGAAATCCTTCTCAAGCAACTTGATCTGTATGATGTTACCAAAGCAGGAGAGCTTTTGCTTTGTTATCTTGGTATCCAGTGAGAATATCAGTTTGAGTCATTCCAGAACTGCTTGGTTCGTTATTTTAGTTGTCCATGGAATGCACAGCAGATGTCTCTAGCACCACAGTTCAAAAGCATTGATCCTTCGTCTGTCTGCCTTTCTTAGCATCCAGGTTTCACAGCTATATGTTGTTATTGGAAAAATTATCACTGACCAATCTACATCTGGCTGCCAGGCTGATGTCTTTGCTCTTCCATATTTTGTTCATACTGACCATCACATTTCTTTCAAGTGCCAACCGTCGGTTGATCTTAGGAGTGCAGTCACCATTGTGATCAATTTTAGAGCCAAGAAAGATGAAATCTCCAACCATTTCAATTTCTTCATTGTTGATCTGGATATGGACGCTTGCATTTTTTGTTGTTGTCATAATATTTGTTTTCTTGATATTCAGGTGCATTCCAGCCTTCTCACTGTCTTCTTTGACTTTCATGATCAGGTGTTCGAGATCCATATTGTTTTCAGCCAACAGGGTAGTATCAACGTATTGAAGGTTGTTGATGTTTCTGTTGCCTATTTTCACACCAATGTTTGACTCATCCATGCCTGCTCGCTGTATGACAGCTTCTGCATAGATGTTTTGCAAACTGCTGGTGACAGGGTGAATCCTTGGTATGTGCACTTTCCGATCTTGAATCAATCCATATCTCCAAGTGGTGTTCTCTCTTTCAAAAACACACCAGGATCCCAATCTGCTGTTATGCCACTACTCAAAATGTTCAAACTATCACTAATCTAGTGAGTACAGGTCCTGAGTAGTCCTAGGCCCGCCCACTTTTCTTATTGGTCAACCCTGCTTTTTATTTTAATTGTTTCTCAAAAGAAAATTTGCCTGTGTTGCATACGTACACTTTAATACACATCTCTCTTGATTAAAACATCAGTTGATTATAAACTTACACAGCAAGATCACCAGCGTTAGCTTTATCACTAGTTAAACCCTTAAACTCTTAAATGTTACCAATCACAGCTACTTAATACATGTAAAATTAAGAGGAGGCTATCAACTAGTAACTTACTGAATTTAATAGCTTGGGTAGATTTCGTTGGAGGGAAACATGAATTAGAGCAAAATAAATGTGACCAATGTCTGAACAAAAACCCCTTTTAGGTTTTATTAGTGAAAGGAAACAAACAGAACTGAAAATGAACTGAGAGTCGGATTTGGGCAAGGAAGATTGCTCTGATGCTCCAGTGGTAAGTGAAAACGCCACTCTTGCTCTTCACTTTAGCAATGAGTTTGCTACCAAAGCTACTATTGAGAGTGCAGGAAAATATACAACCATACGCAAAAGTCCAAGGATTGGTCAAGGTGCCTGATTTGTCTGATATTCACAAGCCACCAACTTAATCGATACCAAAGTTCTATTACAGCCAGTAAAGTGTGCAGCTTTACGGTTTATCGATGCACCAGAAAACAGCACAAGGCAGGAGTATGGGATATTGAAAAATATTGGTATTTTTGTAATAATCTAACTGAGATTCACTTGTGTATCTGGAGACTGGAAATAAGCACTTCAGGTATGCATACGCGAATTACAAGGAAAGGCAATATAGTACAGGTAATCTGTCTTTTTGCTGTTACAAAATTCTGCCGGTCAGAGGTGAAAATCACACAGTAACGGATATCATTTGGGCGTGTGTGCATTGTGATGGGCTGGTGTATAAGTATTATCAAAAGGTAGGCAGCCAGTTTATCTTCAACATTTGTACTGTAAGTGGAAAATTTTGTGTAAAGAAAAATCAATCAAACTAGATGTGTAAAACAACTAAAATGACTTAACTTACAAAACGCTTTTTAATGTTAACGGTAATACAAAGAACATTAAGTCCATCCTTTTATAAAATGCTTGTGTTGCTACTGCACTAATCCAGGAAAAACTGGAACATATTTCAGAAGAAAGCATGCGCCTGCTTGCTAGAAACAATCCTGTGTGAATTCCAAGAATTGACATCAACCCATTGAAACATACAAAGCAGGAAAAAGTAATATCCTATTGGTGCTATACGAGATGCCATTTACGTTCTTACATGTACTGTATGTACAGTATGAGGACAAAAATGTTTTTCTTTTTTATGAAGTACAAAAAAAAACACATTTGTGTTGTAGAGATCAGGATAGAATATGAGACATCATACTTTGTGATTTGTATTCTTTATCTTGGCAATTGTATTTTCTGATTGCTAGTGCTTGTAGTAAGACACATTTGGGGTTTGTGGTGATGTGTGATTTTGTTTCAATTGGACTCTGGAGGAGTGTAGATGTACATGGTAGCTCCAGGGTATCGATGGGCTGATCGTGCATTCACATGCAGATGCATGCGATTCAGCCACTTGCCTCATTAACTCTCTGGGACATTTAAGCAGTGCACCTACATCCCTATTAATATAATAAGGACCCTCAGCAGGCAAACAAAAAATCGGAAACTAAAGGAAAAAGGGTGATTGAGGAAAGAAAAAACAGAGGGTAAATCAAAAGAGAAAGAAGGATAAGGAAGAGGTAGGATCTTGGCTGAGGTGGTGCTATAAGAGGAATACATGGACGGTGCTCGAGGGGCAGGGTCACACCTGCTGAGCACCCTATGAGCAACAGTGACCAACCACTCCAAGCAGGATCCCGCAAATACAGAGAGAAACAGGGGTGAAGGAGCAGGACTTGCGGGGTTCCCAAAGACACTAAGGATGATGACAAGGGACACGAGCTAGACGAGGGAGGACTGC
The DNA here is from genome assembly GCA_026402145.1 of Polypterus bichir lapradei. Taxonomy (NCBI): domain Eukaryota; kingdom Metazoa; phylum Chordata; class Cladistia; order Polypteriformes; family Polypteridae; genus Polypterus; species Polypterus bichir. The sequence goes on from JANRMT010062820.1 coordinate 6,354,236, forward strand.
ACCTGTTGGTGGATGTCTCCTGCTGTACAGCACACCTGAACGGTGAGCAACAGGGACTTCAGTTTTGAAGAGTCACATTTTGTTTTTTAACAAGGCAAATCCTGTGTGTTTTGACCCGTTTTATTGTTGGATAGTTATTGCTAGTTTTAACATCCACCATAAACACTGATTTTATTAAAGGATATTTATTTATTTTAAGATGCCTTATATCTTGTTGTGGGATAAAAGCACTTTGTACTGTGCATCTACTCTTGCTGTACTATATGGCTTCATTGCCTGGCTCATCCTCGGGCATGACTATCAGTGATTTACCTGTTAAAATATCAAACTATTTTATGGAAGAAATCACAAAAAGGAAGTGAAGAGTTGCCTGCGGAATAGGAACAACACAATCTGAGAATGAGATACAAATCTTTTCTTTGTACTTTTATCATTTATATAAAGGTTCACATGAATTCATATATCACAGATTTTTGTTTTTATTGCATTTTGGAAAATACCCCAACTTTTCTTGAAATGGGATTTGTAGCATTAAGAACACTAATAAATAGTGCCTGGAATGCTAAAAATATATGACATATAAGAATAAAATGATAAAAAATCATTGCTTAAAGAAAAAAGAGATTTCTAGCAAACCAAAGATGAAAAAGAAGCTGCAAAGGAAAAAGACAGCTGTATAAGACTTATAAGAGTAATAACTCCAATGTGAACCATAGGGTGTATGAGAACATGAGGACAGCCATTAAGAAGGACATTAGGGAGGCTAAAAGGCAGTTAGAGAGGAAAATAGCAGATAAAGTGAAACACAACCCAAAGAGATTCTTTCAATATTTTAGTAGTAAAAGAACAGTCAAGGAGAAGGTAAAGGGGAATTAAAAAATACAGACAGTCAAATAGCAGATGCGCTAAATACGCATTTTTTTGGACGTCTTCATATGTGAGGAAGTGGATCACATCCCACTGGTAAAAGAGACTAATAAGAAGGTACTGAGTGATTTGAAAATTGTAGAGGGAGAAGTACTGCTCAGATTAGATAGGATGAAATCAAACAAATCACCAGGACCAGATAATATGTACCCTCTAGTTCTTAAGGAGGTTAACGAGTACATATATAAACCCTTAACACATATTTTTAGGAAGCCACTGAGTACCGGGGAAATTACGAAGGATTGGGAAATGGCAAATATTATACCGTTATATAAAAAGGGTGACCAGGAAAGTCCAAGCAACTATAGGCCAGTAAGTTTAACGTTCATCACTGGTAAATTAATGGAAGGAATTATTAAGTAGAAGATTGAGCAGTGCATGGCGAGGACAGGAGTTTTGCTGAACAGTCAGCATGGGTTCAGAAAAGAGAGTTCGTGTTTTACTAACATCCCGGAATTCTATGAGGAAGCAATAAAAGGGTATAATCAATGTGGAACATATGATATTATTTATTTTGACTTTCAGAAAGCATTTGATAAGGTGCCACATGAGAGGTTGGGTATCAAACTAAAAGAAGTGGGAGTTCAGGTTGATGTTTATAGATGGGTGCAGAATTGGCTCAGACACAGGAAGCAGAGGGTGATGGTGTGAGGAACCTCATCAGAATTGGCCGAAGTTAAGAGTAGTGATCCACAGGGGATCAGTGCTGGGGCCGCTGCTATTTTTAATACATATAAATGATTTAGATAGGAATATATAGTAAGTGGGCTGATTAAGTCTGCAGATGATATCCAGTTAGGTGATGTGGCAGATAATCTAAAATTTGTTATTACAGATGGACTTGGACAGCACAGGTTTGGGCAGATTTATGGCTAATGAAATATAAAAACAGTAAATATAAAGTATTACATGTAGGAAGTAAAAATGTTAGTTTTGAATACACAACCTGCGGTGGGTTGGCACCCTGCCCGGGATTAGTTCCTGCCTTGTGCCCTGTGTTGGCTGGGAATGGCTCCAGCACACCCCCGTGACCCTGTGTTCGGATTCAGCGGGTTGGATAATGGATGGATGAATGGATGAATACACAACGGGAGGTCTGAAAATCCGAAGTACACCTTATGAGATGGATTTAGGAGTTGCTGTGGACTCTATGGCTTACAGAATATTAGGTTATATAGCATGATGTGTGGAGTACAAGTCCAAGGAGGTTCTCTTCAAGCTTTTTAACACACTGCTGAGGCCTCATCTGGTGTGCTGTGTGAAGTTTTGGTCTCCAGGCTACAAAAAAGACATAGCAGCACTAGAAAATGCCCAGAAATGAGTGACAAGGCTGATTTCAGGGCTACAGCAGATGAGGAAAGATTAAAAGAGCTGAGCCTTTTTGCTTTACGCAAAAAAAGATTAAGAGGAGACATGATTGAAGTGTTTAAAATTATGGAGGGGATTAGTATAGTGGATCAAGACTGTTACTTTAACATGAGTTTGTCAAGAACACAGGGACACAGTTGAAAACTTGTTAAGGGTAAATTTTGCACAAACATTAGGAAGCTTTTCTTTACGCAGAGAATTATAGACACTTGGAATAAGCTACCAAGTAGCGTGGTAGACAGTAAGACTTTAGGAACTTTCAAAACTCAACGTCATTTTAGAAGAATTAGGTAGGACTGGCGAGCTTTGTTGGGCTGAGCAGCTGTTCTCACCCACTTTGTTTTAATGTCTAACTGTTCTAACCTAAAACAAAATCAAGGAAAATGGGGAAAAATCATTTTATGTAATGTTTCCACATGCAAAAATGATAACAAAAAAAACTAGACAAAAAAAATTAAATAGGAGTTGTTTTGCTTGTATTTAGCAAAACAAATCTGCCAAAGGGGAAGGCTAAATTTACTTGACAAGATTTCTTAAAATAAGCTAAATAATCGTAAATACACATTTTTGGATAAGTCAATAATTCTTACAATAAGGAAAACAAAACTTAAAGTTATGACTTAAATACTTTAGATTTAGATTTCATTTTTGCAGTAAATGAAGAGCTCTGCATTTGACTTTTATCCAGCATTAACCCTGTCCTGCCTGAGTTAAAGTTTAGTCCTCCATTCCCCAGTGATAAATTAAACAGTATAAATTGACTGATGCCTACATTAACATTCCCATTTCCAAGAATTTTGGTTATCACACATGTAGAGATATTATGTTATTGGATGACTTGCTAGTAATAAACTTTGCATTAGACTTCAATTGCAGATCATTTCACTACTTCTAGGTTTAAGGTTGCCATTTCCATATATGAACAAATACAGTGGCCATCCAAGGAAGAATACAGTATATATTTTTAAAGTTTCCTGTGTGAACTTGAACCCGGACACAGGCAGACGGACAACATAGTTTCACCACACACTGTTTATTTACACAAATATATATGCAGTTCGTGCTCACAAACCCCAGTGCCTCTTGCACCGACTCCCCAAAGTCCAGGCCACACTCTCAGTCACAGTGCCTTTCTCTCGACCGCCTCCCGTCCTCTCTCCAGCTCCGTCCACTTCCACCCGACTTCCACTCATGACTGGAGGGAGGCGGCCCCTCTTATGGGAACCCGGATGGGCTCCAGCTGCTCCCCGGCAATTAATGTTAGCCACACCCCTGTGTGGCAGAAGTGCCGGCTGTGCACCCGGAAGCCGTCCGTGTAGCCCCTGTCGTCTTTCCCCCGGCACTTCCTGGTGTGGCGGAAGTGCCGGGCTCCCGGGATAAATGGGCACTGGGGCGCCGCCTGGCGGTGGCCACGGGTCCCTACAGGGCTGGGCTTCTAAGCCCCCTACCCGAGGCCTCCGGCATAACCAGGACGGACGCCCCCGCTCGGTCTGGAGGAGGCACACGCCCTCCTCTGGTCCTCCTAGGCGTCCCGGCCGGGGACCACACGAGATACACCGGCATCGGGGCGCCGCCTGGCGGTGGCCACGGGTCCCTACAGGGCTGGGCTTCCAAGCCCTTCACGCAGCCCCCAACAGAACCAGGACGGATGCCCACTCGCGGTCTGGAGGAGGCACAAGCCCTCCTCACGTCCTCCTGGGCTGGAGCCCGGCCGGGGACCACACCTGGCAGAATAGATCATAACAATAAATAGTATATTTAACAATAAATAATATGGTGTAAATCAACTGCAAGTAGATGTATTTTCAGAAAAATGTAAAATTCTAGGTAGATGTTTAGTGTAATTTGAATTGATTTTCACATATTTTATGCTGGTCAGTCCATCTCAATACTTCTTCAACTTTACCTTCAGAACTTTTTCCTTTACTAATACAATGGGGGTTTACTGGAATCCAATGGTCTTCACCTTCAGTCTGACTATTTCTTTTTTTTTTGAGAAACTCTTCCAGTAAGCAAAATGTTTGCATGTTTCTTTTATATTTAAGTCTATGTTAACAAATATCACACTTTTCCAAATATCCTGTTTAAATGCTAGAGAATGCACGATTTCACTTTCACACAACACATTTAAGTGATGCAGACAGGTTTACTGACCTGTAGAGAAGTTTTCTCACAGTTTGACTGAACCTGGTATCATGCTGTACTTCAAATGAAGAATGGGGGTCCTATGTCTTATTGTTTTCTACTCTTTGTGGATTGGTTAATTTATTTTTCCACAAATTCCTTCAAATTCCTATATTGATATTTCCAACCTGTTATTTTTCTATCATTCACAAAATTTACTCGTGGAACTGACAGGTGGGAAAAGAATGTGGAAGGGTTCATCAAAGCTGTAAGAAACTTCTCCACAGGTCAGTAAACATTCTTTTCTTATTGTTTAGTGTTGAATTGTTCATCATGATACACTCGAATTATTTTTCACAATATCCAGCATTTCTATTTGGAAAACAATAATTGAAAATAAATTGTCTTGGTGTATTTTTTATTCTACACAGAAAATTGTGGAGAAATATAAGGAATAAAAGCTTTAAAACACAAAATGTGTGCATCAGAAAGGACTGTGATTTTCAAAACACCAAGGTTTGTAACCTTCATATCCAATTTTTTTTCAGTTGTTACAGTTTTTTCAATATTTGATGTAGTTTTTTCTTTAAGATTTTTATGTAGAAGAAGCTCCCTTGCATGCTCACCTCTTTTAAATTATTATTGAATTATTAGGCTTAATTATCTCAATATTGGCAACCAAAAATTGTTTAGGTGTCATGCCTATATTTAGAATTATATTGTGTTTTTTTTATTTTATAATTTATTATTGTATATATATAATAATACATAACATATAATAATATAATATACAAGGGACATTCAAAACATTTCCGCAATTTTATATTTTGGTTGGAAATGGTGAAGGCAGGTGGAGTAGTAATGGGGCTTTAAAAAGTTGGTACGACGCTGGGAAAATTGCATCGCGAAGGTGACGATGTAGAAAAGTGATGTAATTTGTTTTTGAAATTCTGAATAAATGGAGTTAAAAAAGTGTGTAAATTTTGTGAATGTCCCTCGTATAATACTGTAATAATTTATAATCTGATTATCAGTTTGTGCTTTTTGTGCAAGTTTCTTATTGGATCATGATTTTTTTCCCATATATCATTAGTTTCCTTTTGCTATTGTGGTGCCATTTTTTATGGCATGAGGCACTACAATTTTGCCAGAGGTGTAGCCTTGTTGTTTATTATTGTTGTCCATGGTTGCCGGTCACATGGAACCTGTTATATAAAGACGCTGTTCCTATAAAAGATAGGGACATTCTGTTCTCCATGTTTGTTTTTTGGATCTCTTTAATTTATTTTGTATTATTTCTTACTAACTTGCTAGTATCCAGCACCCAGCCTGTTTATATATGATTGAGATTTTGCCTGCTCCTTCCTGTTAACTCCTAATCATTTTCTGTTAGTTTTTATTGTTAATTTAAGATACTCTTTCCCTAACAGAATCCTTCACGTTAAGGTGTTCTGATTCAGTTAAAGAAAAGCAGATATTTTCAATTTTTTGTCAATTTTCTTTATTTTCAGATTTCTATGTGTTGTTCTGCCATGTCTTTGTGTGCGGGTCCCCAAGTGGTAGGACCACTTGTCAATCTCCATTGAGGGACTGCCCCCAGCCCTATAAAGGCTCATTGAAATTGCAGTTCCTGGTGATTGGTGAGTGTTTCTTTTTGCGTGCGTGCGTGTGCGTGTGTGTGTGTGTGTGTGTGTGTGTGTGTGTGCGTGTGTGGGCGTAGGCGTAGGTGTAGTGTGTTGTATTTTTTTTTGCATTGTGTTTACTGTTTTTTTGAGTGTTTAGATTCTGGTTTTGGTAGTCCGTTTCCTCAAGAGTACTTTGGGACTTGTTTACTTAGGATTGTCTTCTTGGCAAATTCTTTTTCTTTCTGAATTTTTTGGTCATAAATTCTCTTTTGTAAAGATTTAAGGATGCCTTGCTCTGTACTACCCGGGGGCCAATGGTGATCCCCCTCCTAGGGGTGGCATTTTAAATGTATTTTGTGACATTTCAGAGTATATTTTTGAAGTGTGTTTAAGTGGAAGCTTGGCTGCCTTTAAATGTACAACCTCTGGGGTTGCTGCTAGGAGAAGGTCCCAACAGAGGTTTATCGAGTTTTATTGTTAGCATTGTGTGAGTTTTTTTCTGTTTTTTGTGGAAATTGTTTATTGGATTACATATTGAAACTTGTTAGCTTTGATTTACCTTTTATGCAAAACCCATTTGCCTTATTTTTGCTCTTTTTTCCATATTTGCTATATTTTTTGCTTCTTTTTACTTATTTGAATAAATTCTTAATGTATAGGGATACTTTGTTTTGCATTGCTTTATCAAGCCAAAATGATTGTTGGTTCCTCTCCTTTGACAGGCATTTTTTATTTTTGAAAAGACATTTAAAGGTATTTTAAATGTTAAAAGCCAGTTTTCCCTGCCTGTGATACTTGGGGGGCTGGCTGCCTGGGGTGAGGCTACATCTGGGCTGGCTGGTGAAGATCCTAGCCTGCTTGTGAGTCATTTTGGAGGCCATCACAGCTTTCACTTTTTCAAGTACACTTATATCACAATAACAATTAGCCCCATTGTCTCCTTCACAAGCTCTAGCCATACCAAAAGCAAAGATCACATGTCCCAGTCATTTTAACAATAAGTCAGATTTTTGCCGTTTTTCTCTTAACTGTGCAAGTCATCCATTTTTTCTGATAAGGCCTGTACTTCTTTTATTTTGTCTTCATTGGAGGGTAGGTCTTTAAACTGGCATTAGTGGTTTTGTGTAGACATCATTCCTGCACTGAATCCTTTGACGGGTCACCATGTGAGTTTTGTGCTGTTGTTGCCAAAACAGCAGCAGTTGTAACCAATTGCCATTTATGATTGGGGCAAGGTAGCTTTACAATAGGTGACTAGATGGTTGGGATACTGGCATCTGAAACGTATTGAAATGTAGCCATGCTAATTCTATTTTTTTAGAGGGTTTGTCTGAGACTTTAAAAGTTGAGTTACCTAGCCAGGATATTAGTGAGTCACTTCATGCATTTACTTAAATGACCTTAAAAGTTAAGTAGCCATATATATTCGAATGGTAAGGTACTAAAAAAGAAAACTAATAGATGTGATCTGTCAAAAACAGAAAACTCCTTCCAATTTCGTCTTTGAGGTTTTATAAACATTTGTGAGATATTTTGTCCATCATTGCAAAGACATTTAGGGATTCATCTTTTTTTAATTACAGCAGGAGTGTAGAATATTGATACTTGTTGAGGGGCATGTTTTCTCTCACAACTATCCTCATGTTTTATTTTAAGCTGCTTTGAACAAATTTATCTTTATGTCTGTTCTTCAGCTTTACTTTTTAGTACAAATTCCCAATGTTATTTCTGTAAGAAAGTCTAATCGCTAGATGTTTGCTTTTATCCGAATTCTCTTGTTATTTAGTAAGTTTGATGCTCTGCTTTTGCTTAGTTAACTTTTTACTAAACTTTTTCATCTTACATCATGCTACAGAAATTAGTTCATTTTCATTCAATTATATAATACATATACCACTATAAAACTTTAGTTAGGAACTAAAGATATATTCATATTTAGAGTAAATTATGACTCTTTCAAAAATAAACACATTTTTCCTTTTACATTTTACAGTTTAATATTATTAATAAACAGTTGAATAATGTTTCATATTTTTTCAGCTTCTAAGTACCTTAACCCACCCTGTCTCTTTATTTGTGGAGTCTGCAAGTTCTTTCCAACTCCACAGGGACTGTAGGTCGGTGCTTCATTTTATGCTAGTTATGCTTGGTTGCTCTAAAGTTCCCTGGCAAAGGTGATAGTCTTCATATAGAGGGTGATTGTGCCCAATATTGGACTAGAACCATCGTGTCCAACTTGGTCCTTTACTAGCTCCCAATGCTGCCAGGAACAACTGTAGCCATTGCTGACCCTACACTCAATTGGTGGATTCACTGCTAGTACTATAAAGGGTTATAAGACTTTAATTGGAGAATATAAAACTCAAACCAATTTGTTTGGCTTCTTGGCCAAGCAGGCAGACATCATTATTATTTAACTAATTCAACTGGCTATTGTCACACATGCACCCTGTGGATCACCCTCTGGGCTCATCTGAAGCAGGTACTACCACCTCGGGTCTAGAGGGGGCACTCATGCTAACCTTCTCCTATTTTTTTCTTCCCTCTGCAGCATAGAGAAGACGCTCAGTGACGGCAATATACTGTAGTCCATCCTCTCCTGTCTCTTCCTCTTTTAAAGCACACTACTTTAAAACCAACTGCACCATACAGTGGAGCTCCCTAAAACGTAGTAGAAGACATTATCACAGCCAGTCGGCTTTTTTTTTTGCCTCAGTTCTTTGATTTCTTGCTTACAGTGGCATGCATAGCGTCTCTTTTATTTTGTTTTGTGCAAATGAAACAATACCAATAAATACCAATAAATTAATATTACTTGATTAACATTACCAATAAATACCAATAAATTAACATTACTTCACAATTTCTAGTTGTTTTTTTGTTGTGTGATCAAGAAGCTCCTTCACTCTGGTTGCTTGAGTGAGAAGTGACGTCTCCATCTGGGTGGTTGTGCTTTTACAGCCCAAGGACTGAAATGGGCAGAGCCAGTTGCCCTAAATTGAGTAGTTTCTCTGAACTGTGCTGGAAAAATAAGACAAGTCAGTTAGAGGCAGTGCTCCTCAGTGACTGGGGTGGAACCACACATACCTGGGATAAATTCTGAGAGTGACTCTCTGACACGCATGTGTGACAATGTGTATCAATAAATTACGGTAAGGTAGCAGCAAAATGTCACAAAGGCAACTGCAAAAGGAATGCCTAATTACTGTACTAGCAACAGAAGTGGAAAGGTCTTGGGATACCTTACTGTTGATTCTTAAAGGGATTCAAACGCTGTCAATGAAACAGTTGCAAAATTATTTATAATAACTTAGCTGTCTCTGATGATATATACATTCAGAAAAAGAAATCCCTTTCTACAACAGCAGACTTGAAACCGACAAATTTCACATAGTAAAAATGTTAAATTAGCTCCTAGAGTTTTTAAGTTACCCTTAAATAGCTAACCCATATTTACACTTATTTTATTAATTAAACACCATTTCAATGTACATGAAAACGTTCTTTGACTGTCTATATGCCGTATGGCATATCCCTCTCTCTCTCTTTCTCTCAGTCCCTCTCTCTATGTTTGTGTGTGTGTATATACAGTATATATACTAGCAAAATACCCACGCTTCGCAGCGGCGAAGTACTGCTTTAAATTTTTATTAAGAAGAAAAGTAAACCTTTTTAAACTGAGGAAAAATATACCAATAATTATTTGTTAAGGATCTCTTTGTATACCACGTTGTCAGTTCAGCACTCCGGTTGTAATATGACCAAGCTGTGCGAGCTTACTCTTGAGCATGTAACGTATAGTTGGCCATGTGAAAAGCAATCTTGCCTCAAATCAATGGCAACCTTTTGTTGGGTCTGTCCCTGAGACTTATTAATTGTCATCGCGAAGCAGAGCCTTACTGGAAATTGGAGCCATTTGAATTTAAATGGGAGATCAGAAGGTATAACGGGTATGCGAGGAATAAAAACTCTCTCCCCTGAGCAACTGCCAGTAAAAATAGCTGCCTCAATTAGGTTCTTTTGCAGACACGTGACCTGAAGTCTCGTGCCGTTACAAAGTTTTGGTGGCTGTAAGTTTTTCAGTAACATTATTGGTGTCCCAACCTTCAAAATTAGATTATGCTCAAGAGTTGCCAGGAGGATTCAGAGTGTGGAGAAACTCTAGCGACTGCGTGTCTATTAACTTGTGGATTTTTCTGTGAGTATTTGGCGGCAGCGTCACAAAGTTGTTTCCGCAAGACCGCATTAGCTGCGGAGATCAACGGAGCTCAGCTCGGAGCGAAATGAAGTGAATGAAATGAGGTGAATGGGAGGGGAGATGATGACATGACTTCCCCATCCGCCTTAACTCTCAATCTCTCCACAAACACACAAACACAGTCTCTCGGATCTCAACTCTCTTTTATATAAATCAGTAAAGGAGAGAGGACTAAACACTATGGAAAAAGAACGGCAAGACCGCATCAGCTGCGGAGTTCAGCTCGGAGCGAAATGAAGTGAATGAAATGACGTGAATGGGAGGGGAGATGATGACGTGACTGCCCCACCCGCCTTAACTCTTCATCCTCCATAAACACAGTCTCTCAGCATGACAAACGCCAGCGGCAGCGTGTCTATGAACTTAATTTAAAGTTAAGCTTTACACCTTGCTTTCCTATTCATTTGCATAAGCACAGTCCTTCACCAGCAATTTTAACTCCGTTACAGCAATTTTAACTCCGTTACAAAGTGATCAAAAGTCTCGTTTATGCCCTGCGTCTTCTCATTAAACTTGTATCTCGCGAATATCGTATTCGCATTAGGCATGACAAACACCAGCGGCAGCGTGTCTATGAACGTAATTTAAACTTAAGCTTAACACCGTGCTTTCCTATTGATATGTCCTCAAAGGCTTGTTCAGCTTCATAGGGTTGTTCCTCTCTTACTGCATCAATAAACAGCTCGTCTTCCTCTTTATCTGAGACATCACACACTGCATGCACGGGTTTACCTTTTCCAGTCCTGCAAACTATAGCGAATTGGTTCAATTTACCACATTTTTTACACTGTCTTCCTTTAGCTGGACATTGACATTTTCCACGGTGTGCTTTGTTTCCGCAGTGGCTGCACTTATGAATATGCTTGTATGCGTCACTCGCTTCATATTCTTTTGCTGCCTTCTCAATTGTGTAATGCGTTTTTTGTTCAGCGCTCTTTGGAGCTCTTGGTTGTTGTCTGCGTACTGTGTTCACAGTCAGTTCATGTGAGCCACTCGGAGTACATGCATCTAAGGTTCTCAGCTGTGCTTGTGCTATCTCGTGCGATCTTGCGATGTCCACCGCTTTATTTAATGTTAGCTAAGACCCGGTACTTAAAAGTTTCTCTCGCACTTTCGCTGTGTTTGTGCCAAACACTAGTCTATCCCTGACCATCTCATCTTTGTTTGCATAAGCACAGTCCTTCACCAGCGAATATTTAGCGGCAGCGTGTCTGTTGGATTGCTGCTGACGGACGGCCTTATATGGGCAGGCACTCAATTACGTGGGAGGCGTGACCATGCGGGATGCAACTCCGCCTCACACAGCGACCGAGCTGCAGGCTATGGCCGTATATATGTACGTAAGTAGATTCCAGTTATGACCATCACACATAGAATTTCGAAATGAAACCTGCCTAACTTTTGTAAGTAAGCTGTAAGGAATGAGCCTGCCAAATTTCAGCCTTCTACCTACATGGGTAGTTGGAGAATTAGTGATAAGTCAGTCAGTCAGTCAGTGAGTCAGTCAGTGAGGGCTTTGCCTTTTATTAGTATAGATTTATGTATATGTATATGTATGTGTATACAGGTCAAATCCCATTATAGCAAATACCAAAGTGACAATATTTTGAGAATAATAAAAACCTTTTTTGGCCAAGTTAAATGTTCATACAACATTATGTTTAACGGATTTGGTCTTAACAAAATGTAAATTTCAGTATAACGAATGTATATTTAACCAAAAATGGCCACCATAGATAATAATGTGATGCAAAAAATATTTAATGCCACGGCTACACTATCAGCAAGTCTCAGGAAACCTGCAACAGGCTGTCTCATTTTTGTAAGACCAAAAGAAAATTGCAGTTTGTTGCAAAATTTCTGGTCTCAGGCAGTCTCGGTGTGGCTCAATAAGAGTGTAGGCGAGACATCATACACATAGCTGAATTCTGTGTCAGTACTCCACCGAGCATCTGGGTGGGTAGTGGAATTGTGTTTGGATACTGTACTGTTCGAGTTTGATAGCGCTTCTTAAAGTTTTTTTTTCGATGAACAGAAAAAGTGAGAAGCAGCATCTGTTTACACTGAAAGAAAAATTATCAGTCCTGGAAAAAGTTGATTTCAGAATGAAGAAAAATAACATGACGAAAGCATTTAGAATTGCGCTTTCAATGCAGTCAACTATTCTGAAGGACTAAAAAAAAAATAGAAGACAAAGATCGGTGTTGGGACCTGAATGAAAAAAAAAATTAGAAGCTTGTCAGTATTTATATAAATGAAAAAGTTACCCACTAATGTCTCATTTTCAAATAAAATATTTTTTGCAGTTTAAGAAGCGCTGTTTTTTATACAGGTATTGTCAAGCTTGGGCCACAGAGTTAGTTGCACAAGAGATACTGCAAAAAGATGAGTCCATTTTTCCTAGGCAAATATAGGTACTTCACTACTTTATAGACAAGGCAGGTACAGTCTCAAGACTTCATTCCAAATAGGAGTTGTTACTAAAGCACTCAAGCACATGAGATAGGGGCCTTAACACAGGTAATTGTCCTGCTTCAGCTCCCATCTTCAGATTAGAAGAACACCAGAAGCTCAGAATCACCACTGTGGCAGACCAGGAGAATATGAGGAAGAGCAGGTCAAAGCCCAGTATTAAATGTTCTAAATGTGTGACAAACATGTTACGTGGTAAGCATGATCTTACAGAGGGCAACCAATTATTTTTCCCTTGGTTTACTATTTACCAGATGCAGCAGAGCAGCTACAGAACAGTTCTTGTACTGCTACTGTTAGAGACGGGGAATCGCCGACGACCCTGGTCACAATAATGTATGTATTTTCCCCATATTAATTATAGTGAAATTTATTTTATAATTAAATATTTTTATGGTTTCATGAATTTTGTTAATACTGGATTCCACCAGTGTATATATATATGAAGGGGCGCATGCTCTGAACTCCGGAGTCCCTCAAGGTCGTCAAAGTCTATTAGTATAGATCACCAGCTATGGACAACCTGCTATCTCCCAACCCCACCCAGGGCTCCAAATGGACTTTGAGCAGCACTGATGTAGAGCCATTCTAATTAACTATTTCTCAGATCGGCAATAAGCTCGTCTAAGGCTTTTTAATTCTACATGTTATTTTCATTTGTCCTAACTGTTGCTGTTCATATTTTCAGTGAGTCAGCTTTGCATTTTGCAAATATCAATATTTTATGCCTGGTTGGCATTACCAGATGAACGAATACCTGCCTCTTAAAGGATTTTATGTTCAGTTTTAAGAATATGCATATGTCATGTATTAAAACAGACTTTTAGCAGGATAGATGGGATGTCATAGGTGTATGTTTTGTATTGCTGGTAATCCATAATTATAGTAAATAGCCTACTGTAATGCTAGATACAGTATAACTCAGCTGAACATTACACTGAAAACAGCCCCACATAACCACTGGAACTGCTATGGAACCCAACAATTATGTACACTGCGTCCTTTCCTAAGGGGTGGAAAACAACCTCCCAGCTTCTGATTCATATTTTAAGTGCATCTCTCCCCTTACAATTGAACACACCAGGGTAGCACTTAGTCTGCTTCCACTAGTAAAGAAGACACATATTAAAAAAAAAAGCTGTATATGTACTCATGCATACATACATACATACATACATACATACATACATACACACACACACACACACACACACACACACACACACACATATATATATATAGTAAGAGTCTTCACTTTCTAAACACTTTATTGCTTTTTAAATGGATTATTATGCCATTTTTGTCCATCAATCTTAACTCAATAACCCATCATGATGAGGTAAAAACATATCTTCAGAAAGGTTTACAAATTAATAATAACTGAAATTTCTCATTGATAAAAGTATTCAACTCCTTAATTCAGTAGTTTTCAGAAGCCACTTTGGCTGCAGCTACAGCTTTGAGTCTTTCTTGAGTAAGGGTGTACACCTGGATTTGGCACTTTGTTCTATTGTTCCTGGCAGATCTTCCCAAGCCACGTTAGATCAGATGGGAAGCATCTGTAAACTGCCATCTTCAGGGCTCTTCACAGATGTTTTACGACGTTTAAGTCTGGGTCTTGACTGGGCCACCCAAAGGCTGTCAGAGACTTGTCCCAAAGTCATTCCAGTATTGTCTTGGTTGTATAAATCAGATCATTGTCTTGCTGAAAGGTGAACCGTCATCCCAGTCTGAGGCTGCACGCGCTTTGGAGCAGGTTATCCTTAAGAGCCCCTCACTATTTGGCTGCATTCATCCTTCCATCAATTCAGATTAGTCTCCCTGTCCTTGCCACTGAGAAGCACCACCATATCATGATGATGCCACCACCATGTTTCACCAGAATGATGACCAGAGAATATTTTCCCTCATACTCTCTGAGTCCTTTAAATGCTGTTTAAAAAACTCCAGGTGGGAGTTTGCCACTCTCCCATAAACACCTGATTGATGGGATGCTGCTGAGATGGTTGTCCTTCCAACAGGTTTTTCCATGTCAGCAGAAGACATCTGAAGTTTTGTTAAAGTGACCATTGGACTTTTTTGGTCACCTCCATGACCAAGGCCATTCTTGCCCGGTTACTCATTTTGGCCAGATGACCAACTCTAGGAAGAGTCCTGGAGGTTTCAAACTTCTTCCAGTTCACAGTTATTGAGGCCACTGTGCTCCTGCAGACACTCAAAGCTTTATCATTTTGGGCTATTGAGTGTAGGTTGATGGGCAAAAATAGCAAATATATCCATTCAAAATTAAAGAGTGTGCAGAAAGTGAAGTGGTCAGAATACTTCCTTTACCCACTGTGTATGTCTGTGTGTATACACGTGTACTTTATACATTCAGTACATACAGAGCTAATATAGACTTTTCAGACTTTTTCTATTATTTAAAAGACAATTTCCAAGACATGCACCATGAAATTGATGCAGGTATCCGATACAAGCTTTACAAACAGCTCAAGCCCACCCTAACATTCAGGTTCTAAGACATTCTTTAATGGTTATCTGTTATTTTTATGTTTCTGTGCTCAACAAATAATTTCTTTTGGATGCAGAAATATCAAGTAGAATTTTGTAATTAAGGAGTGTTACACCCTTGCATTTGGGAGAGAACTTCAGACCTCGTCAAAAGTTAATTAAACTCTTCACCAGGGGTTTCCACTGTCACCTAATGCCTTTTGTTTTGCTCCCTCTGCACAAGCAGTGATAAATACAATGACATCACTTCCATTTCCTGACTTCCTGAACCAGCCTCTTCCTGGCCTCCAAGCTGAAAACTGGCTCTGCCACCATCTCGAGGCAGTTAACTCCAGGCTCCTGTCTGAAAAGGCACAGCTCAATATTTTCTACACAATGTGTTCTTTATGGTTTAACATCAGTTATATGGGTTTCACCATGGTGCCCCAACTCTTCATTTTTTTTCTTTTGTCTTTATTTACAGTAGAAACCATCTTGCATTTTCTCTGCATGCTTGACAAAGACTTCTGTGCTTCAAGTCTGAGATAATTAACAACTGCATTTCTAGGGGCTGCCTCAGAGATCATTGTGCCTTGTAGAGTTTAGTGAACTGCCCTATTATTGAACTGCAGCAAGAAAAACTGAAATGAAGGTGATTGTCTCTAATTTAATTATGTTATGCATTTATTAGGAAAACATGAGGAAAGTAACAAGTGACAGTATTTTCAGTACTTTTGAAACTATGAAATGTGGCTTTAACTCTTTGAGAAGTCAGATTGATCTTTTTATACATAAATTTATATGTAGGGTTGGGTTTTATATTATCTGCATCTATCAAATTAATTTTATATTCAGATTTTCTGAAGCGGCACACAGCCTGTGGTCATATTTGCTTGTTAGTTTTTTGTTTTCTAGATTTTTGAATAAACTTATGTGGGCTAATGAGACCATGATTGTCTACATGGTTGTACATATTTTTATGTTATTGCTGCATCTGAACCCCTTTGAGAATGTGTAGGAGAAATGCAAAATCTGTTGAATTATATGATCAGATTTCATTATTCTTTAAATCCCCCCCACAAATGACAATCATTAATCATTTGCATAATTTCTTCTCACCAGGTAATCCATGGTAATGCAACTCCTCTAATCCGAACACTTTTTAACTTTCCATCTTGACATTTGCAGAAACAATAATTCCGAGCATGTTATTCAGACATGTTATTTGATGATTCTGTATGAGAAAACTCAGCTACATTCTTTAACCTCCAACATATGCAAAGACTAGGAATACGATGTACATGAATTAATTAAAACGGCAGTAATTATTTCTGCAAATCCATAGCCAATCTAAAGTGCCGGAACAGACATTTAGTGGCCTTCACTAAAACGTAGCTTGTAAAAGATGTCCATAAATCTATATAATCTGTAATTCTCTGTAATGTAAAAGTTTGTGTAACTTCTCAGGAAATGGAGATTTTCACCTGACAGCGTTAGATGATCATGTTATTGCCAATGTGGTTACTCAGCTATACAGATAAATGCATATTAGGTGAATGTAATCATCATGTAATCATGTCGTTACTCCTTCTGGAACCACAAAAGTTCTGGTATTGTTTGAACCTTAATAGTATGAAACAGCTTTGACAATTACTTTTCCTACTCTCCTGCTATTCTGCTTTACCTGTTTCCCTGCAGTAATGACCCAGGGACATCTGCTTAAAAAGTGGAAGTAGTCAACCTTCTCTCTTGCAGAACAATGACTGATAATACCACCAAAGGCTACTTTTTGTTACTTTTGCCAGTTCCAGTCCCAGGCACCATCTTAATCTTGCTACTCCAAATAAGTGGTGGCCACTCAATACATGTAATGTTCAGACTTTATCAAGAGATGTAGTTGTTGTTCATCTAAATGTTAGAATGTGCAAGCTGTGTGATTTTGACTATGTTATGAGAATTGGTGCCAGACATAGTGGTTCCAGAAACAGCTCCCCTCACTGTGATTTTTATGCACTATAGAGTCAGGAGGCAGAGAGCAGAAATACAATACAATTTATTTTTTGTATAGCCCAAAATCACACAAGAAGTGTCGCAATGGGCTTTAACAGGCCTTGCCTCTTGACAGCCCCCCAGCCTTGACTCTTTAAGAAGACAAGAAAAAACTCCCAAAAAAAAACCCTTGTAGGGAAAAAATGGAAGAAACCTTGGGAAAGGCAATTCAAAGAGAGATCCCTTTCCAGAGTAGGTTGAGCATGCAGTGGGTGTCAAAAAGAAGGGGGCCAATACAATACAATACAATAAACAGAACAGAACAAATCCTCAATGCAGTATAAAAATAAAAATTTTAGAAGTATGGGGTAGAATTTAACAGTAGATGATATCACATAATATGATTTGGATTTCAGAAATCACTTGGAGGAGTGGAAGGTGAGAGGAAGGGAACTTGTAGAATTATTGTTTGTGCTTTTTTGGCCATTGTCCACTAGTTCAAGGTATTGTGAATAATAAAGAAGACTTTATTTGAACCCGTGACTGAATTTGGTTACATTGTGTCTGGGGTTTGGTGCTTAGTGGCTGCCGCATGTGGTCACAATACTTAAAGAGGTAAATCATTCAACCTTTAAAAATGAAAAACTAAAATGCTGAGGCTTAACAAAAACATTTTGACTTGTTCATAAGACAAGCCTTGTAGTGCCATATACTGTATAAGAAACTGCATACAACCGCAGCACAGCTCATCTTGTCTTGTACAATAGTTATGTTCACTGTAATTCTAAACGAGTCAGCTGCCTGCACACTAAAACATATTACTCACTGAGCACTCTTCATTTATCCCTGATTTTTGGCAAATTTTTAAAATCACACGGGCCCAGGTTACGTATTAAAAAGACAAATAGAAACCAGATTTGATTCAGTATTGAACACCCATGTGTCAAATTATTTTTGGGTGAGAACCAGGCGTATTTCATGTGTTATGGACTCTGCATTTAAATGTTAAGTATGTATTTCCTGTTATTTGTTAATGTGTGCAATTTAGGAGAACATATCGGCAGGTCTACGTTTAAATTACTGCTAATAATGGGTCATCACTGAACAAAAATAGGTAAACTGGGTCTTAGGGCAAGAAAGCTGATGACTGCTCTAGAAGAAACGAGCTGCTACTAATCCTAGAAGGGCACTCTGGTGAATATGGCCTTGGAAAGACATTTAGAGCTGCCTGACAGTAAGAAGTACAGTGCACTCCATAATGTTTGGGACAAAGATACATTGTTCCTTGTTTTAACCCTCTGCTCCAAAGTTTAAAATTACTAATCAAACCATTCAGATGTGATTTTATTGTACATTGCAGACTTCAGGGATCTGCATGCATTTCGGTCCAACCATGCAGTTTTTATACATGGTCCCCCCATTTCAGGGCACCATAACATTTGGGACAATTGGTGTCACAGGTGTTTGTGATTTCTCAGGTGAGTTTCATTGCTTCAAAGGACATTGTTCAACATGAGGAGAAGAGCTGTGCCAATGAAAGTGAAAGAAGCCATTATGAGTCTGAAAAACAAGAATAAAACCATTAGAGACATCATGAAAATCTTAGCATTATCTAAATAAACCATCTAGAATATCAATAAGAAGAAAAAACGCACTAGTGAGCTCAGTAATCACAAAGGGACTGGTAGGCCAAGGATGACCTAAACTGATGATGACAGAGGAATCTTCACTATGGGAAAGAAAAAGCCCCAAATGCGTGTCCGACAGATCAGAAAGAGGAGGCAGCTGTGGATGTGTCAGAGACAAGTATCATCAGAATACTTCATGAATAGAAATGCAAAGACCACACTGCAAGATGGAAACCACTAGTTAGCCACAAAAACAGGATTACTGTTTGCGAAGAATTACTTTAAAGAGCCTGCAGAATTCTGGAAAAAGATGAGATAAAGATGAACTGGCCAAGATCCGAAGCAGACCACCTCATCTGTTAAACATGGTGGTGAGGGTGTCATGGCTTGAGCATGTATGGCTGCCACAGGTACTGGAACACTTCTCTTCATTGATAATATAACTGCTGGCGATGAATTCTGAGGTTTACAAAAAAATCTTATCTTCTCAAGTTCCAGTAAATGCCTCTAAACTCATTGGATGGAGCGTCATCCTACAAGATACAGGCAATAACTCCAGCTGTTAAGACAAGACAGGAGTTTTTCAAAGCTAAAAAATGGAAAATTCTTCAATGGCCAAGCCAGTCACATGATATAAATCTAATTGAGCAGGCCTTCCATGAGGAGAAAACTTAAGGAGACAAGCCCCCCAAAACAACCAGGAGGTAAAGATGGCTTCATTAGAGGTTTGGAAGAGCATCACCAGAGAGGTTCCTCAACACCTGATGATGTCTATGAATCACAGACCTCAAGCAGTCATTTCATACAAGGGATATGCAACAAAGTATTAAATATGAAGGCTTTAATAGACCTGCCATTGCTATGCCCCAAACATTATGGTGCCCTGAAGTAGGAGGACCATGCAGAAAAAGCATTGCCATTTCTACATGATGGCACTGAAATGTGTGCAAATACCCTTACACTAAAGTCTGCAATGTACAATTTTATCACGTCTGAATGGTTTGATCTGGAATTTTAAGCTTTGGAGTAGAGGTGGAAATCAAGGAAAAATGTGTCTTTGTCCCAAACATTAAGGAGGGCACAACATGTTGTTTTTAGGTAAGGGAGGGAAATAAGCCAGGGAAAAGGCTAGCAAGGCTAGTTAGGAAGAGGAGAGGCCAAGGCTGAGAGATGTGGAGAGAAGATGTAAGAAAGGGGCCGCTTGGGTATACTTTTAAAGAGGACAGGAGAGCAAGGTACCTGACTTGGCAGACAGGGGTACAAGATCCATTTGGGAGGTGGGCAAAAGGAGACAAAAGGGATTTGTTAACCTTTTCTGTTTATTTAGTACTTTGCATTGTCTTAACGATCATATCTCCCTTGTGATTATTTTGGTCAATGAATTAGCCATTTTTTTGTATTAAATGGTCTCCTGGGTGATATTCTTGATTATAATATAATCTTTTGTTGTGAATTTTACATGATATGACTGTGTTTCATTTTAACAGCAGTGTATTCTGTACCATTCCGTGGGTGTTTAAGCAGAAGCACATATGATAAGATTAAATTGAACTAAATTGATCGGACTTGTGCAAGGCGCTGCATTTAAAACCCACTACAGGCTGTCTTCCTCTTTAATGTCGATACACTAAACTAGCACTTCAGAATAAAGGGGTGCTTAACCCTTTAGTACGAAGATGCATATTTGATAACGGAAGTATATCAAGTGTTGTTTCCACATATTTTGGCTACATAAAGTAAGTCTAAACTCTTTGCTTATAATTGGGGCATACATATTTTTTCAAGGCTTGCAAGGTTGAGTTTTTGTACATGCTTCTTGCTCATAAAATGTTAATATATCTGCTGAGACAGAGGTCTCACCATATCTTGAGTAAAAGTGCTCTTGCCAAATTGGGAGAGCAGAATGCTGATCTGCTTGTATATTCTTTAGACGCCACTCGCCCAAGTCCTTCAAAGGTTTACATTCATAACTAATTTAATGAGTGTTGTGTACTGTGATGTTTGTCTAACAGAAATGTGGCTGAAATTAGGTTCTGTCTTCATCAAGTAAAAAAAAAGCGCAATAAGAGGTTGGTCCTACACCAACCTACCTGTGTCCACGGTTTTGAACTGTATGAAGAGGGGCTCAGAAATTCATTTACAGGGCCTGTTAGGATTTCTAATCCTTCTACTACTAAAGCAAAGAGAATGACTTCTGAACTCTGCAGTTCTGTACCCATTATGAATCAAAAAGAATGAGGAGAAAAACACATTAACATGCTAAAACAAATAAGCATGTCCTAAAAACTCTCTAGGTCTACTGTTGTTTCTGATTTACAGAATATCTTAGCTAATCAAATTTGTGTCTCCCTTTTATCTTCTGATCCATACCTCACTAGCGATAATTATTTTAAAATGCTGTGCTTTAAATTTGATTGTACCTTTCAAGAAAATGCATTAGGAGTAACAGTGGTATCAAAATACATGTTTTTTTTTTCTGATTGCCATGTGACCTAAATACATAAAATATGTGATACACGCTAAAAATAAACTAAAGTGAGTACAGGTCATTAATGGCTTTTGATTTCTTCAGAACTGTAGTGCCATTTTGACATTACAAAATGCAGTTTAGTTTAACTGAATGTTCCAAAGGTTGCAAATTATTTTGAATGCCACCAAAAATTTGAAATAGAACATCAGATACCAGGTGACCTATATGTGCAAAATACTAATATTTTACACCAGCAACTTAGAATTTGATTACTGATACATATTTCTTTGAAACTGTAATTACTTCAAGGAGGCTACTTTGTGAATAAGAAATAAAAATGTCCTTATTTTGATTACCTTACCTTTTCAAGTGGTCTGTTGGGGATCTCTGTCACGCAAAATGAGATTGAAACTGTATTATCATCACTATGGCAACTGCAGGAAATTTTAAGACACCAGTTGGCCACCTGGAAATTCTCATTAAATTAAAACAGTTGCAGATAATACGTGCCTTTCTCCAATTGCTTTGACTTTTTCAGAAGACATCTTTTTGAAAAATTCCAATAAAATAAGATGCCTCTTACAATCATCACCATTTTGTAAAACTTATTTATTACATTTGTGGGTTATTGCTGTGTTAAAAGTACTGATAGTCTTTTTGGGAACATAGCACATTTTCTCTGTCACTGAAAGTAGAAAAGCTTCTCCTCAAAACTATAGTAAATTCAGAATATTTTCCTCTATTGCTTCCATCTTCATTTTGACATTTTAAATTGTGGCTGCTTCCTTTTACTTAATAATGGATAAAAGCTCTGAGTGTTTGTCAGGCTGTGTTCTATTAAGATACCTGTTGCTGATTCTTAGATAGTCACTAGCAACTTGAGGTGAGCATAAGGGGTTATTTATATATTTGTATATATGAATAAATATATATTTATATATTTGTATACAGTATATTATGCTTGAATTAAAAAAAAGAATTGCTCACCAAAACAAAAATTAAGCAGGCTTGTTTGAAGTACCCATACAGTGTCCATCCATTCATTATCCAACCCACTATTTTCTAACTACAGGGTCACAGGGGGTCTGCTGGAGCCAATCCCAGCCAACACAGGGTGCAAGGCAGGAAACAAACCCCAGGCAGGGCGCCAGCCCACCGCAGGGCACACACACTAGGGACAATTTAGGATCACCAATGCACCTAACCTGCATATCTTTGGACCGTGGGAGGAAACTGGAGTACCCAGAGGAAACCCACGCAGACATGGGGAGAACATGCAAACTACATGCAGGGAGGACCCGGGAAGCAAACCCAGGTCTCCTTACTTCGAGGCAGCAGCACTACCACTGCACCACCATGCCGCCCGTACAATGTCCAATTGTAAGCAATTAGATCCAACTTTATAAAAAAAAAATGGGAGTTCACTGCTAGCCATATTATAGTTGTTGTCGACCGTGATTAAGGCAAGAGTCCCAATGAAATGTTGGGGTGCCAGCCAGGTCACCGCGCTTACTTGCAATATTAAGCAGAACCAAAATAACAGGTGCACAGTGGTGCAATAGCAAAAACCAAGCAATGCTCACCAGTTGGAAGTGATTAGAAGGCTCTTGAGAGGTTAGAGTTCTGTTGGGCGGGTGGCTCATCTCCCTTCCGGGAGCACCCTGCCTTTATAGCTTGTAGTCTGGAATGGGCGTAGTCATTTGACCTCAGTGGGCATCTTCTCGGAGCTGTGGTGGAGACAAAAGACAGAAGAGTTAGTGATCGCACACCCTGGTGTTTCCCGGGGTGGTACTGCTTACCTCTGACGAGTCTGGAAGGTGACCCTCTGACATGTCCTAATATTAATAATTAGCAAAATACCCGCACTTCGCAGCGGCGAAGTACTGCCTTAAAATTTTTATTAAGAAGAAAATTAAACCTTTTTAAACTGAGGGAAAATATACCAATAATTATTTGTTAAGGATCTCTTTGTATGCCACGTTGTCAGTTCGGCCCTCCAGTTGTAATATGACCAAGCTGTCAAAGTGTCCACTACTGAAATCGTCACCTGTGAATCTAAGATGTTTAAGAGGCATTGGCGGTTGCCCAAAGGTGTAAAATATTTGGCCATTTCGGTACACTTAAGCATTTCACTCTTCTAGTACTCCTGTGTAGTATAATTATCTCCTGTACCGTCATCAGTCCACACCTTGAACCTGTCCCAGTCATTCAATACATAAGACACAGTGTTCCTCTGGATATCAAGAGTGAGCCTGATATGGCACGTGCAATATGTAACAAAGAGAATGGAAAAGGCAGGTGCCATCTCCGGGCATGGAAACCACTTGGTAAATGACAGTTCTTTGATCGATGGTGATCACCTCGATAGACATGTTAATGGGGGTACGGTTGGAATGATAAAGGAAATGGGTACCTGAACAATGTAAAGTAAGTCTAAAATACCTACACAATAACTATAATCATAATAAATGAACAATAAAACAGCGGAGAAGCCGTGGATTAAATAAAAAGGCTGTAGTTATCAGCAGGGAGACGTGAATACCGTGGCAAAGCAAGGAAGGGAATGTAGAGACTGGAGCGACAGACGGCCTTATATAGGCAGGCAGCCAACAACGTGGGAGGCGTTGGGATGGGGGACCCAACGCCGCCTCACACGGTGACCAAGCTGCAGGCTATGGACGTATATATGTACGTAAGTAGGATTCAGTTAGCGTTGGGAACCCGCGTACCAGATTTCTTGAAGATGGGCCCATAAGTAACAAAGACCATTGAAAAGTTCAATATGACGGCCGACAGTGGCATCATATCACCGAAATAAGTACCAAATTTCAGCCTTCTACCTACATGGGAAGTTGGAGAATTAGTGATGTTGGAAAGTTCAATATGGCGGCTGACAGTGGCGTCACACCACCGAAATAAGTACGTACATTGGTTTCGGTTAGCGCAGGGAAGCCGCCTACCAAATTTCGTGAAGATGGGGCCATGAATAAGAAAGTTCAACATGGCGAACGTTGTTGACCGTTATGACCGTTACGCGTAGAATTTCGAAATGAAACCTGCTTAACTTTTGTAAGTAAGCTGTAAGGAATGAGCCTGCCAAATTTCAGCCTTCTACCTACACAGGAAGTTGGAGAATTAGTGATGTTGGAAACTTCAATATGGCAGCCGACAGTGGCATCATACCACTGAAATAAGTACGTACATCAGTTTTGGTTAGCGCAGGGAAGCCACATACCAAATTTCGTGAAGATGGGGCCATGAATAAGAAAGTTCAACATGGCGGACATTGTTGACCGTTATGACCGTTACGCGTAGAATTTCGAAATGAAACCTGCTTAACTTTTGTAAGTAAGCTGTAAGGAATGACCCTGCCAAATTTCAGCCTTCTACCTACACGGGAAGTTGGAGAATTAGTGATGTTTGGAAAATTCAATATGGCGGCCGACAGTGGCATCATACCACCGAAATAAGTACGTACATCGGTTTTGGTTAGCACAGGGAAGCCGCCTACCAAATTTCGTGAAGATGGGGTCAGCCTTCTACCTACACGGGAAGTTGGAAAATTAGTGACGTTGGAAAGTTCAATATGGCGGCCGACAGTGGCGTCATACCATCGAAATAAGTACATACATCGGTTTCGGTTAGCGTAGGGAAGCCGCCTACCAAATTTCGTGAAGATGGGGCCATAAATAAGAAAGTTCAACATGGCGGACATTGTCGACCGTTATCGACCGTCATGACCGTTACGTGTAGAATTTCGAAATGAAACCTGCTTAACTTTTGTAAGTAAGCTGTAAGGAATGAGCCTGCCAAATTTCAGCCTTCTACCTACACAGGAAGTTGGAGAATTAGTGACGTTGTAAAGTTCAATATGGCGGCTGACAGTGGCGTCATACCACCAAAATAAGTATGTACATTGGTTTCGGTTAGCGCAGGGAAGCCGCCTACCAAATTTCGTGAAGATGGGGCCATGAATAAGAAAGTTCAACATGGCGGACATTGTTGACCGTTATGCGTAGAGTTTCGAAATGAAACCTGCTTAACTTTTGTAAGTAAGCTGTAAGGAATGACCCTGCCAAATTTCAGCCTTCTACCTACACGGGAAGTTGGAGAATTAGTGATGTTTGGAAAATTCAATATGGCGGCCGACATTGGCGTCATACCACCGAAATAAGTACGTACATCGGTTTTGGTTAGCGCAGGGAAGCCACCTACCAAATTTCGTGAAGATGGGGTCAGCCTTCTACCTACACGGGAAGTTGGAAAATTAGTGACGTTGGAAAGTTCAGTATGGTGGCCGACAGTGGCGTCATACCATCGAAATAAGTACATACATCGGTTTCGGTTAGCGTAGGGAAGCCGCCTACCAAATTTCGTGAAGATGGGGCCATAAATAAGAAAGTTCAACATGGCGGAAGTTGTCGACCGTTATCGACTGTTATGACCGTTACGCATAGAATTTTGAAATCAACTTAACTCAAAATTAACTTTTGTAAGTAAGCTGTAAGGAATGAGCCTGCCAAATTTCAGCCTTCCACCTACACGGGAAGTTGGAAAATTAGTGATGAGTCAGTGAGTGAGTGAGTCAGTGAGTCAGTCAGTCAGTCAGTGAGGGCTTTGCCTTTTATTAGTATAGATATACTTATCTCCACCCAGCAGTTTTTGAGATGCAAAACATTGATGGATTTCACATGGACAAGAACTGTTTAGTGTCTCAGAGAGAGAAACAGCATATTTTTATGTAAAGGATTAAGAGATAAACATAAAGTCAAAAATTTAGCTGAGGTCAAGCCAACAGTCAAAAAATAAAGTTAATGAAAGTCACAAAGGAAAACTTTGTTATCTGCAAACTTGCATACAAAATGGCTGTTGAGATGGCCTTTTAATCGCTCCCATTTGAGTCCTCAATATCCTGACCTTAAAACCTTGCCCCCTAGCAATCAGTGCCAGCATTATGATGACAGACAAAAGATTTAAGAAAAATAACAACCATAACAGCTTGGAAGGGAAAGTTAAAGGAAAAGAATAACAAGGTCACATGCACAGTTTTAACAAGATTAGGGTATTCAACCCAGCATGTGTTGCAGTCCCTATTCAACTAATGTTTGCAAAGTATCATCAAGCTGAGATTTGAAGTTCCTAAGGGTTCTACTGTCTATACAAAGTTAACATTTCACATATCTGATATTATGGTATGTGATTCGCATATTTGATATGATGTGAGTACTTTCCAAAGGATGTGAGGCCTACACAGGCCCAAAATAGGAGATTTGGCTTGAAAAGTAAAAACAATAAATACCAAAAATACCCTTCAAGGGAGAGGAGCTGCAAAAATCTCCAGCACTGAAGGACAAAGCCAATGCAAAGTCTTTATAAATTAATATATTAATGTGAAAATCACAAAAAGGCACAAATAGCAAAAGTGCAAAGCAAGGACACAAAGTATTTGCCTAAAAGGCCAATCTAATGCAAACAAATCCCGAAAACAAAAGCAAGAAATTGATAAACCAGAATTACCAGAGAAGAGCAATACCTGCTAACTCTAGCAGTAAGTAGTGAATTACAAGTAACTGCTTCTTAGCCTTAAATAAGCTGAAGGCAGTTCTTCAGCGGTGACATCAGAGTGGTTCCACTTCTTGGGGTTCCAGAAGTAAAGCAGAAAGAATAACACAAAATGCATAGAAGCTAAATGATAAGTAAACAGAACAAAATTAGCATACATATTTTAAAAGTAATACTTTACAACAAACAAAGAAGATGTAGAGCTAGCTTCACTCTATCCTCATATGCATATTTTTAAAAAATAATTTTACTTATGCCTTTCATAAAGATACATGTCACTCTTATCATCTCTTGCTCTCAGCAGGCTTGAAATTCAATGATTCAACTCCTTCAGTCATTCCTTCCAGTTGATATCCCACATTCCTGAAAAGTCAGGTGATTCTTCTCCGGGCTTTCTGTAATCTTTCTAATTTTTTCCTAATACGCAGATCAACACTGTCCTAATCTTCCAGGTCTTCTTTCAGGCAGCTCCAGGCGCTCTCATCTGCATCACGAATTGCCTGCCTGAACATTCACACTGCGGTTTCCACCTTGCACTGCACATTTGGAGTCAGAGGTAGTACCATATCTGCTCACATTCCCTAACTCTGTTAGCCAATCCAGGCCAGGATTCTTCTGCAGGCTTGCCAGCATCCTCATACCAAGGGAAGTGAATTTTAGCAGCAGAAAGACACCAAAAAAATAAATAAATAAGATACCCAAGGGCATTGTACATCAATATACATAAATTCAAACAGTCCAATATACAAACATAATTCACAAGATCAACAAAAAGTAATATTAAAATGTTTTACTTTAGATTTAGTGAGAAGTTAAGCAAAATTACACCTTTTATTGGCTAACTAGAAAGAATAGATCTTGCCTGAAGAAGGCCTCAATTGTCTCGAAAGCTTGCATATTGCAATCTTTCTGGTTAGCCAATAAAAGGATGTAATTTTACTTAACTTCTCTCTACATCCATAATGGCTAACATGGTACAACACCCTAGTACTATAGACAAGTTTAGATTTAAAAATAAAAAGTGAGGTACATGTATAGAGTTTCAAAGGTAGTGCATTCCGTAACCATGGCACTGATAAAATAAAAGCCCTATCACCCTTAGTGCACAATCTGCACAGTAGAATAGCTAAAAGCAAACAACAAAGTGCATGTGATGGAGTATATGGACATAATAAAGAAGACAAGTAAGGTGGGGCGAGACCATGCAGAACCTTAAAAACTAAGAGAAATTTATATTGAATGTGGAAAGGGACAGGTAGCCAATGTAATTTTGGAAGTGTAGGAGTAATATGCTCTCAAGGTTTTAAATGTGTGACCACCCTTTCCGCTGAAATTTGAGCATATTGTAGCTTGTTTAGGCTCCGAGCAAGAATACCAAACAACACTCCATTGCAATAGTCAAGTTGTAGGGTGACAAAAGCATGAATAACCATCTCAGTTGCAGTATCAGAGAGCAATGGATGTAGTCTTGAAATTTCCTTTAGGTAGAAAAAGGTAAGGAGACCCGGGTTCACTTCCCAGGTCCTCCCTGTATAGAGTTTGCATGTTCTCCCCGTTTCTGCATGGGTTTCCTCCCACAGTCCAAAGACATGCAGGTTATGGGCATTGGCGATTCTAAATTGTCCCTAATGTGTGCTTGGTGTGTGGGTTTGTGTGTGTGTGTGTGTACCCTGAGGTGGGCTGGCACCCTGCCTGGGGTTTGTTTCCTGCCTTGTGCCCTGTGTTGGCTGGGATTGACTCCAGCAGACCCCCGTGACCCTGTAGTTAGGATATAGCGGGTTGGATAATGGATGGATGGATGGATAGAAAAAGGTAACCTTGGTAATATTTTTAATATATGGAACAAAGGAAAGTGAGGGTAAACACCAAGGTTTTTAACCTGTGCAGACAAAGATGTAATAAAACCTACTATTTTTACTGAGACATTATCTATTTTCCTTTAAGTGCCTGAATTTGCAATAATTATCACTATTCCGTCTGAGAAAGTTTTCATTCAACCATTTTCAACATCAGCCAAGCAGGCAACCAATGCAGGAGGAGGTAATGTTTGCATAAGCCCAGTGTATAGATAAATGTGTGTATCATCAGCATAACAATGAAACCGTAGACCGTGCTGTCTAATAATGGCACCAAGAGGAAGCATATAAATGATAAAGAGCAGAGGGCCAAGAACTGATCCCTGAGGGACACTCTGAAAAATATAATACGGGTCATACCTAAACTACCTACAATACTTTTGCACATGGAGAAAAAAAACATTGCAGATCAAGATAGAAATGTACTTCTAATGGCCCGGATTTTATTTGTGATGAAACCCAATTTCTCTTGCAATTTTTTTTTTTTGCTGCATAATTAAATTTGCATGAATCCTTCACTATACATCACTATGAATGATGGATCTCTGAACTCAAGCAATACTTTTTTTGCCCCAAAATATTTATAACAAGTCAGCTTCCATGAGTTCTGGCAATTTATTTGATTTCATCTTTTTAATCCAAGTAGTACTTTCTTACTAGTCACTGCAGCTCATGGAAGGTTATCAAATTCTTCTCACACAGAAACCTTAGAAAAATATGTATTGAGAAAATTTGCCATATCATTGTGTGTGTCAGGTAATCCACTCTACATTTTGACACAACCAATTATGAGTTTATTGGCCCATTATAAACACATTCTAAAAATGTATTTATTTCTTGTTCACCGTCTTCTACTTTATCTTCATCTTGCCCCAATTTTATGTGAGGTTGTTGCATTTTTCATACAACCTCAATCAACCTTCTTCAGCCTTGCCCCTGTTCCCCAACAGACCCCTTTCTTTCAAGTTCTTCTTGACTACACTATCCATTCACCTCCATGTTGGCTTCCCCCACTTTTTTCTCTGTACTTTCATTCCCATCATTCCTTTGCCCACATATTCATTGTCTCTCCTCATCACATGTCCATAACACTTAACTTACTTTCCTGTACTTTCTTAGCGATCGCTCCAACATTTCTTACTATGCCCTTCTCTGTAAATCTACACACTCATCTCAACATTCTCATTTCTGCTGTAATCCAACTTCTTCTCCTGCTCTCTCTTTACTGCCCATGTATCAGCTCAATACACCATTGCTGTTCTTACCACGGTCTGATAAACCTTACCTTTGACTATTACTTTAATTCTTCCATTGAACAATACTCCTAATAGTTCTTCCTAATGTTTTATTAACACTGCATTATGTGGATTATCTCTGCATCAAGATCTCTATTAATTATAACGCCTTCCATAAATAATAAATTATGTTCTAGGTCATAACATTATTGTACAGTTATGTCAGATGTTTTGTGAAAATAATTTAGAAATTGGGGGGTAGTGTGCGATGCCAACCAAAGGAATAATGAGATGAAAATCTGCAACTCACTACTCCAGCACTGATGGAGGTATCCATCCCTCAGCTAAAAGTAGGCTAATCTGTGTAGTGTGAAATTGCTATTGTTTTGCTATAGTGGCATGAAAGATTGTGGCAGAGTCTCAGGTGTCACACACGTGCGCATGGAAGGCAGATAAAGGGCCTAAAAGAGAGACATCCCACACCAGACCAGGGGGTGGCGGAATGCGCTGACTCATTTTTTCACTTTCCTGCAGACCATTCACAGGAAATTCCCCCCAGCCCTGATGATGTCATTTTTGGTTCCGGCCCCTTTGAGAATGTCACTACCGTTTCTGGCACCTTTGATGATGTCACTTCCAGTCCCGAACCCATGGAGGAGCACCCTTACAGTTCCGGCTCTTTTGATGATGCCATGTCCAAGTCCGAACCTATGGAGGAAGATCCATCCAGTTCCGGCCTCTTTGATGACATCATATCCTGTTTTGGTCTTTAACGCTACCATTTTACAACCAGTGAATCAGTTCTATGTTGAGCTCTGACTTGTGCACATCAGTGCGATTCTATGATAACCCATTTGCAGCCAGGGAGAATATACGGGTGGCTGCCCCAAACCTTTTTATGATTTCTTGGTCTAATTCTTGTAACACAAGCTATATCAATACTACTGCGTTTTCATTTAACAATGTTGACATTAGTTTCTGTTTTTGCCTTTCGTCTACACTACTCTGCCATTTGTTACCTATGAGAACAGAGACTTTTAAAAACACTGACACTGCGTTCAGGAAGTACAGATGAAAATCTGCAATTTTGTAAATATAGACTCTAACTGCACTCTGATTTGTTCATGCTTATTATGAAGCCCTTCTCTGATTGGATACTGCTCATTATAACAGTTAATTCCCTGATTGGTAACTGTTCACAGTAGAAAACCATACTGCAACATAGTGGACATAGAAGAATTGCTTTCCGTGATGCTTGTTGTGATGCTTACCTGTATACATCTAAACTGCATTTTCTACTGTTTAAATGTCATATATGTGAAGAAAAGGCAAATAATTTATCAGTCAATACAGTTTTGTGATAAAGCCATGGCTGGCAGCATTACCGTACCTCCAAGGATTTTTTTTTTCTCTTGATGCATGTATGTGTTCACATCATAATCATTTCCAGTTGTTTTAGTGTGGACACTTTCACAAGGGCATGTAGTGAGAAGTCAAGCAAAGTGACACCTTTTATTGGCTAACTAAAACGGTAACAATATGCAAGCTTTCGAGGCAACTCAGACCCCTTCTTCACGCATTCGTTACATCTAGTCTGAAGAAGGGGCCTGAGTTGCCTCGAAAGCTTACGTATCATAATCTTTTTAGGTGTCATTTTGTTTGACTTCTCATTACATCCATAATGGCTAACACGGTACAACACCTTAGTACTACAAATAACACGAAAACACCATTTTTAAATGAAAATGTAGTAGTGTGGACACCAGTCTCCCTAATTAGATTTAGGTGTGAATACTGCCAGATTTGTCTTCTATTTGAAAATATTTGTGTGGCATTCCTATAGAATACTTTCTCCAATTGATCGAGGTGCTTTTTGTGCTTGGGGGCAATGGGGCTGGAATTCAGTTTGTCACAGGTGATGAGGAACCAAGGCCTGAATTTAAGCATGTTTAACAAATTAACCATACTGCATTGGAGGTGCACATCACAAACATAGAATAAAAATCATGCTAGCTAAAGAAGGAATAAAACTATTTCTTATTAACAGAAATGAAAAACACTTTAAGGACTGAATATTATTGCTAAGGAAAAAAATATGATTTTACAACTGTAATTTTGTGTTATTTTCATTACAGCTCCCAATTCCATTAATATTGTGTGTGGTGCAATTTGTTAATGTAATAGTAATTTTTAACAGCAGGAACAAACAAGTCCTCAGTTGATTACAATGCATTAGTATCTCCAGTAAAATGTTCACATTTAAAGTGAAATTGTGTCCCAAAAAAGGCACTTTTTATACACAATCTGTTAAAAAGATGTTTTAACCACTGATTTTTGCAGGGTTTACTATTTACAGGTGCAGTATGGCACGGCCTATTGCTCACTCCAGAATTATCACTATTACATCTTACAATGCACCTGGCCACATCATCCGTGATGTTTCCAAGGGTCAATGGGTATTTTGGGTGTCACAGTATCAGACAACCTCACCAAGTCAACTGATCTGGGTTGATCAAGCCCTGACTTGTGCCAAGGTAGCACTGCCTCTCCCACAGATCCTCCCACCTCCTGATTCACAACCACCTGGAGGCAGCTACAGCTGTCACTTCCCTAATGTCACTTCTCTTTCTGTCCCCTGTCATGAACAGCATGGGATGATACTTAAGAGGGACTGGCTAGCAAACCCTCTACAACCCACTTCGATGGGCTTGCACCTCACTCACCATCCTTTATTACAGTACTGTTCTCCCAGTTCAGGATACTTGGTCCTCTTTCTCTTGTTGGGTTATTTTAAATGTGATCTTCCCCAGGGGATGGTGAGTTCCAAGAGGAAACCTGTTTGGAGCTTGTGGACAGTGTCACACACGTGCAATTAGGAGGCAGTCAAAAAGCCTAAAGGTGAGTGAAATATCGCAAGATAAGGGGTTGTCACATGGTACTTACCTGAATCTCTTCTCTCTACAGAAAAACCGAGGAAAAATATTTATCTCTACTTCCGGGTTCCAAAATAGCCGCCATGACATCACTTCCGGTGACTCGAGATGACGTCACATCCGGCCCTCACAACTGACCTCACTTCCGGTTCCATCTAGATGACGCTGTTTCCATCTCCTGCATTCTGCGTCACTTCCTGCCAACCATTTCCTGTTCCCGTAATTCAATTCTGTATATAAATGCCATTTTGTCCCATAAACTTTGTCAACTGTAACCTTTCAGGACTCTTGATCATTTATTTTGCAACTTTGCTTTATTTTGTCCACAGGACAATATATGGGGACGATCCCCTTTGTGAAGTTTCTTCTTTTGTTATATGTTCGTACTTTCTTGTTGTTGTAATAATTCTTGCAGCAGCATTTTGGATTAACTGGAGGCTGTATAAAGAACAGTTCGAACATCCAGTGAACACCACATTGCAGTAGTCAATCCTACTAGAAATAAATGCATGAATTAATTTCTCAGAATCCTGTTTATTTAGAAAGCGCCTTAATTTCCCAACATTTTTAAGATGCACCTTAAATGACATGCTAGAGTCAAACATAACTCCTGGGCTGATTCAGTAAAATTAATGGTGATTCCAGCTGAGCTAAATGATAACAAAATATTGTTGTGAACAGCGTCATTCCCTCCAACAATTAACATCTCTGTTTTATCTGTGTTTAAAGACAAGTAGTTCTCATCCATCCACTCCTTTAATTCACTAACACAACTAATTAAAGACAACATCGAAGAAACTTCATTTGATCTAAATGAAAGGTACATCCGGGTGTCATCTGCATACGAGTGAAAATTAACATTATGTTTCCTAATGATAGATCTCAGTGGAAGCATGTAAAGTGAAAACAGTAAAGTTCCCAATACTGAGCCCTGCGGGACACCATATTGAACTTCTGTGTATAATGATGGAGTACTATCAACACATTTCTTTACATATTGGAATCGATTTGATAAATAAGAACTAAACCAAGCGAGCACAGGGCCTGTAAGCCCAACATCATTGTCTAGCCTGTGCAGTAAAATAGAATGGTCAATGGTGTCAAATGCTGCACTTAAGTCTAACAACATAATTACACTGGAGTTTCCTTCCTCATAGGATATCAGAATGTCGTTTACAACCCGCGTTAGTGCAGTTTCTGTACTATGACCAGTGCGAAAACCAGACTGGAATTTCTCAAATAAATTGTAATGCATAAGGTGTGACTGAAGCTGATTGGCGACTGCTTTCTCTAGTATTTTAGAGAGAAAGGGTAAATTTGAAATAGGTCTAGAATTATTTAGTATGTGCGGGTTTAGGTCTGACTTTTTAAGTAATGGTTTAACGACTGACACTTTTAGTGCATCAGGTACTGTGCCATGCAATAATGAACTACTGATAATGTTTAGAATAGGCGCTGCAAGAACATCCATTGCACTTTTTACTAGTTTTGTTGGCACTGGATCTAGGGAAAAAGTAGTGGGTTTCATTTTAGAAATTAAAGTTATGACTTCCTGCTCGGTTACAGGATTAAAATTACTAAAGTGCTGATTTCTCACTGCTGGTTATTTCACCTGGTCAGCTGTCAATTTTACTTCAGTTGAACTAAATTAGGCGTTTGCAAAGGGCTACATGCTGGTGGGAGACGCCGCTGCTCTGTGCTTTGACTCACTGCTACTCCGAAGAGGTGTGGCCTGAAAGAGAGAGAGAGAAAGTGACTGAAATGGTGATGCAGAATGATCACCTGAAAGCATTCAGTTCACCCAGTTGTGGAATTTTGGGTTATAAACTCATTCAGACACAAGGGGAATGTTTAAAATCTGCACAGTGAAAATGACAGTTTTCTAACTACCTCCCTATTTCCAGTGCATGCTCCCTGGGAAGAGGTTTTCTTAGAGATTCTAGACTTTACTAAACCCATATACATATATCTCTATATATACATATATCAGAGAGACACTTTCACGTCCCGCAAGACGAATCTTTGTGCCAAGAGATTTAACCACTCCCGGGGCCTGAAACAAAATACAAAGAGTAGATGACAAAGTAGAACTTTGTAAAGAATTAAAAAATGTACACATGCAGAGCAGGTTAGAGATAATGGAAGTACAAAAATTCAAAAGTCTCAAAAAAAAGGATAGCAAAGATCGCATTAGCGCAAACAACCGTAAATTATTACTCAGTGAAATAACAGAACAGTGAAAAGAGATCGAATACATTGTTCAGATTTAAACTTTAAGTTGGAGACTTTTACATCGTCTAATTCGTGTTGCCATCAGGAAAAAAAAGTAGTGGGTCTTCCCAATGAAGAGGCGTATCCGCGAGAATTAAAAGATTCCAAAAATGTTGGCGCGGTACACATGCAGAGAAGTTTAGAGATAATGGGAGTGCGAAAATGTGAAAGTCTCAAAAAAAGGATAGTAAAGATCGCATTAGCATAACCAAATGGAAATTATTACTCTTTGAAATAACGGAACAGCGAAAAGAGATTGAATATGTTGTTCAGATTTAAACTTTAAGTCGGAGACTTGTAGATCTTCCAATTTTTGTTGCCATCAGGAAAAAAAAAGTACTGTTTTTTCCCAATGAAGAGGCATATCCGTGAGAATTAAAAGATTTGTTGTTTGATGAAAATGAAATCTTGCAAGAGAAAATTTCAAACCCCGCGAGACAAGGGCTTATGTAAAGAGATTTAGAAAAGTCCTGCCCACATAACCACGCACACAGTTCAATCATCTCTCATTTGTGTGAATGCTATTGTCAGACACATTTCTTGTAGAGAGTAAGAAACGATATTCACTCACAGGCAGTTATACGTTGCATTGTCACGATGTAATTCCAAACACGAAGTCAACATTTAATGCGATATTGATGAAAGGTAAAAGCGAAAAGAGATTGAATATATGGACATAGGTGATATGACAAAAGTATGTAGATATTGTTTGGCGTTAAACTTTAAGTCGGAGACTTGTAGATCGTCAAATTCATGTTGCCATCAGGGAAAAGTAGTGTTTCTTCCCAATGAAGAATGACAATTAAAAGTTTTGTTGTTTGGTAAAAGTGAAATCCACATACGCGAGCAACAGAGAAGCGAAGCTGCTGGCGCGTAGTGCAGGCAGGGGGTTTGGCGAGTGAAGTGAGCAGGGGGTGAAGCCCCCTAGTATACATATATATTTCTCTTGTGGCATGGCAGATATCAAAAGAATCAGTAACACTAACAGAAGATTATACTTGCTTCTGTTTAATATTGGTTTAACACTCACAATGATATAATAGTCAAAGTAGAGCTATACTTGACCAAAGCATGATGCACTCTGGGTTTCCTGCGATCGGTACTTGGTCAGTCTTTAACAGAATTTGGGAAAGCATTGTCCTAGGCATGGGCAGGAGTGATATCTTCCATCCGTTCGTAGGTTAGCTCTGGTGTTCCATGCAGTTGTTCAATCTTTATAACTTCTCTTTGAACATGCAACCTCCAAACATGGGTACAATTGGTTTGCTGACAAGCATGATTGCTACAGAGGTTGCTTGCTTGGGAAATCTTGAAACAGCTGTCATCCCTGATGACCCTGGCCATGACTAAACATGGCACATCAGCACTTCAGCGTTATGTAGCACTTGACTCATCTTGTCTCCGTGTCATATTCACCCTGTCATTTAGATTCTCATTGCAAACAAAATTATGTGTATGAATAACCCTTACAAATTATAGTGGCATACTTGAAATCTTTGCCTATACTGCCCATGCCCAATTACAAAACTCAAGCACTTCATAATGAAAGAGTGTAACTTTTTCATATAACCCAAAGTCAAACCATTTGGCGGCATGGTGGTCATCCTCTGTTCTCACCGTTCCGGAGTCCTTGGTTGAAATTCCGGCACAGACTCTATGTCAGTGGATGTGGGTGCTTCCTTTTTTGTCTCCATATATTCTATTCCAAAGACACACAAAGGTTAGATTGTATCATATGTCACAGCTGGGGGTGCAACCTGGCTGGGATGCCCCAGAGGAGGGCTTACGCCTCCCCCAGACCACATGGGGGCAACCGCCCTGGTGGCTATGGGGACCTGGACCTCAGCACTTCCGCCACACCCGGAAGTGCTTGGGATAAGAGGATCGGGGAAACCCGGAGTGCTTCCGGGTGTGCGGCCGGCACTTCCGCCACACTGGGGTGTGCCGGTGGAAAATTGTCGGGAGGCACCTGGAGCACATCCAGTTGATTATAAAAGGGGCTGCCTCCCTCCGTTCAGGGGCTGGAGTTGGGAGGTCGAGAGACGAGGTCTTGGAGGAGGAAAGGAGGAGGCCTGAAGAGTGAAAGATGCATTGTGTTGTTGGCCAGGACTTTTGGGGGAGATTGGGGTTGTGTGTGCACCTGTAAATAAGAGTTGTGTAAATAAACGTGTGTTGGGTTGTGCAGAACGATGTCTGCCTATCTGTGTCCGGGCCGAGCTCCACATACCCAAAGTGATCAATTGTAGATATGTGAATATATGTGCTTGAAGATGGACTACCATCCCATCCAAGGTTTGTTCCTAGCTTTTACCAAATAGTGGGGGCAGAGGCTCTGGCCTTCCCTGCAATTCTACATATCAGTAAATTAGTTTAGAAAAAAATAAAGTAGAGAACTAAGACAGGAAAGATGAATATGAGTTTTATTAAAGGTTTATGTAAGCAGTTGCATTTGCAAGGAGTCATTCTTCTGGGACATCTGTCATCGGTTATTATTCCTTTATTCTTCAAGCAAAAATGTATTTCAGCTTCTTAACACATCTGTTAAAAAATATGTTAATACATTTAAAAGTGTAGAATCTTTATTTTTTAATATGATTTTAAGAAATTACAGTTGATGTTAATCTGATAAGTGGCCTCCTGGAAACAAAGGAGAAGTCTTTTTGATAACCTTTCACTGGGAATTCTGAATTTAAATCTGTACATACTAGTATACATCCATCCATCGATCCATTATCCAACCCGCTATATCCTAACTACAGGGTCATGGGGGTCTGCTGGAGCCAATCCCAGACAACACAGGGCACAAGGCAGGAAACAAACCTTGGGCAGGGTGCCAGCCCACCACAGGGCACGCACACACACACCCACACACCAAGCACACACTAGGGACAATTTAGAATCACCAATGCACCTAACCTGCATGTCTTTGGACTGTGGGAGGAAACCGGAGTACACGGAGGAAACCCACACAGACACTGGGAGAACATGCAAACTCCACGCAGGGAGGACCTGGGAAGCAAACCCAGGTCTCCTAACTGCGAGGCAGCAGCACTACCCACTGCGCCATCGTGTCGCCACTAGTATACATAAGGACGGCCAGTTTATACAATATTGTAATTCTGAATATGTCACCATCAGTATGACAAATCATGTCATTTTGTACCCTGCTTAATCCAGACCAGGTTTGTGGAGGAGCTGGAGCTATTCCAGCTAGCATAGGGCACAAGGCAGGAACAAGTCCTGTTCACCAGACGAACACACACACACTGCCACACCAAATACACACTAGTGTCGGCAGTTCACCTAAACTGCATGTCTTACAACAGTTGGTGGAAACTGGAGCAACCAGACGAAGCCCACACAATGAAGGGGAGAACATGCAAACTTTACGAAAGGAGGACCTCGGACCCATTAATATGTTGAATCTCAATTTCTAAGACAGGTGGACTAAAATACTTTCAGCTCATAGAGGAAATAAAAGAATGAGAGGAAAAAAATAGCAATAACTGAAAAATATGTACTATAATCCTGAATATTATAGACTGGCTGAATATTTTATCACCTCACTTTATATACTCAAGAATTAAGGTAGAGAGCTAGAACAGTTATTTAAATTTACTAGCTTTACGTGAATTTCAGGTATTTCAAACACTAATATTAGTTATAATCTCAAGATAATTAATATAGTATGACATCAGTATTTACTAGGAAGAATTCATGAGGATCTCTTTAGTCATCACACCAAATTATAATGTAATTTTTTTTTTAAATGTTTGTTTCAGTTGGCACATATTTGTAAATAAAGCTAATATTTTTGCAGATAAGTGTTGCATTTAATATTAGTACTGTTCTTTTGACTTTAACATTATGTAAGATTATTTTTGTCTCATAGTCCTTATTAACTCATTACATTTAATATAATTTACCAGCCCCACACTACTCAAAGAATTATCACATGCAGTATATAGCAATTCAAACAAAACATCACCTTATGAACTCATTTATGAAACAAATTTCTTTTGTTCTCGACTCCTAAAAGGATTTGTGAAGCTTTCGGTGTGGAAATGCGAATTTCAAAACTTCAAACTGCAATGTCATCACTTATTAAAAATCCATCTTTCAAATGTGTTTGCAGTTCACTGAAAACACATTGTTTACACCCATCTATAGCAGACAGCCTGCAGGTAGTTTGGGAGACACAAAGGAGAGAGGAGTCTAAAAACAAACTACAGTGCACTGCAAGGTTCCAGTAAAGGATGCCTTTTAATTTTGACAAGTGCTCATTATATGGGTCTTTTATATTCATGTACATAACTGATTTAATTTAAGTTACAAATTCCTAAATATGGTAGAGTTTCATTTAAATGAAACATATGCCTCAGTTAAACTTTAACTCTGATAAATGACAAACATACATTTTAAAACAAGCAAGTCTTTGATGCAGTGTTTAGTGCTGCTGCCTAACTGGCTTTTACTCCAGGCTCAGTCACTCTCTCTGCAGAATTTGTATGTTCTCTTTCCCATTGTGTTCCAGATGCTATCCTATCTCCTTCCAAAGAAGTGCTGTGATGCCATGGGTGTCTTCAGTTTCCCTGGACATCCGTAGTCATAACCGCGATGGACTTAACAATAGATAACAATAAAAGTGTGTATTTATTAACAACAACAGTATGCAAAAAGCGGTGGTCTTCAAATCTATAATAAATAATCCATAAAAAAAGTGCAGAGAAGAAAAAGCCAATAAATAAATAAGTAAATCCAACAAGGAGTGAAAACCTAGAATAAATTCAACATCAGGATTGTCTTGAAGCACAACTAGGGCTAATTTACAACAGCAATACACTCGCGTAATGCCTCACTGTGACTATAAATGCCAAGCCACAAGTATTCTTTTCTTAATTTTAATACTGTTTAGTCATTCTGTTGTGTGTTTAGACTACAGTGAGTAGAAATAAATAAATATATATATATATATATATATATATATATATA
>JANRMT010062820.1:6394900-6414900 GCA_026402145.1 Polypterus bichir lapradei
TATATATATATATATATATATATATATATATATATATATATATATATTGTGGTAGATAGGGGGCTCTCTCGCTCCCTTGAACCCCTGTCCACGACTCCAGACACCCGGTAAAAGTCCAATAATCAACTTTATTTAATTGTCACAGTGCACAAAGCACACTCTCCACCACAATATTCATTAACCAAATACAATACTAAATAATCAATAAACCAATCCTCCAACTCCCAGACGCGTTGCCACCCTTCCACCCAGCTCAGCTCCCCGTCTGGGAGTTCCCACAGTCCTTTTATATCTCCTTGTACGGGTCAGGTACAAGTTCTTTTCTTCACCCCGGAAGCACGTCATTCCTCTTGTCCACGTGTGCTTCTGGGGCGTAGGGAAAATAGCCATTGTTCCTCCCTGCAGCATCCCCTAGTGGCCCCCGCGGAATCCAGAGGGCTGTGCATAAAAACTCCATTGTCCATGATGCTCTGCTGGTCTTCTGGGGACCTCCATGCTGCAAGGAGGGTTTCACCTGGTGGCTTGGGGGTATTGGCCGGGATAAACGGCCGGCCATCCATCACAGTATTCCCCTCTCAGCGACGAATTATAATTTGGAGCGGCCTGCCCCGAGAGGGAAGTCTTCCTCCAAAAAGACGTTCTGGTTGAGCCTTGATTGATTCGAATATCTTGGTCCCTGGAGAACCTAGAGGGAATATTAGTCCAATCCGACATCTTGTCCCCCTCTCTCCAAGGACAGTTTCGCCAAATATGGCCCAACCTTCGGCATCCGTAACACTGCCTCTGTCCTCCTGGTATTCTCCCCCTGCGGGACTGAAAACAATTAGTAAATATTAGGTCCGCCCCTTGTCTTGCTGGGAGTGTCAGGAGACCCCTGTTTTACTTTAGAAGTCTCCTGTTTGATCTGGGGCTTGTCTACAGTCTGAGTCTCTCTATTAGATAAAGAGAGACCCTTCACTGTCTGCACCCCTCTTGCTTTATAAATTACCGGTGGCGTTGTCTTTAGGGCCGCCTCGCTCCGGGAGTCAGCACTGTCTAGATGCCCTGGATCAATTAGCCCTTCCGCCAACCACTCGGTTAACGTACCGGCCTCTCTTGTAGGGCACGTAGTGTACTGGCACCCGCTATTTATTAAAAGCGGGCCCGGATTACACTGCGTCCCTCTTGCTTTATATACGGTACGGGGTTCACATACCTGTACCGCCACATCAAGACATACGGGAGGCTACCCACCAAATCGCCGCACGCAGTCCCTCACCTTCGCCAACGGCTCTTTGGCTGCAGCTCCCAACTCCCCGACGATCTTCTCTATGCTTGTCAGGACCTGTAAGAAACTTACTATGGGCTCGAGAAGTTTCTCGAGTTCCCGCAAGTCCATATTAATGTTTACTTCGGTCGGCAGGAGACTTACTTCCTTGTTCGTCATACCTGCCGACCGGGAGCCAATGGGCACGTCCGCTTCTGGCACGTGCTCTGGAGTGTCTCGCGGAGGCTTCTGGGACTTGGAGTTCTTGGAGGATTGGGTTGCCTCTTTCGGCAGGCTGTGGTCTGTCTTATTTAAATTTATAACATCCCAACTAGCCATTTCACGACCTTCCTTACCTTTTTGTGGGGTGAGCGGTGCCTCGCTCGCCTCCCCCTTCCCCTTCGGAATGTCCAAGTCCTTTTCTTCGGGTACGAAGGCGCAAACAGCGGGACACGGACCTCCTCCTTCCCAGAGAGCACTGGGATCGCTGCCGTGTCCCTCGTCAGCTGCCGTCATGCGGAATTCTGCTCCTAGGTGCTCTGGCTTAGAC
Organism: Polypterus bichir lapradei; assembly: GCA_026402145.1. Classification (NCBI taxonomy): domain Eukaryota; kingdom Metazoa; phylum Chordata; class Cladistia; order Polypteriformes; family Polypteridae; genus Polypterus; species Polypterus bichir. The sequence continues at coordinate 6,396,697 of JANRMT010062820.1, forward strand.
AGGAGCGTGCTGTTGTCTTCAGGGCAGTTTTCTTTTTCCCTCGGAGCCTCCAGGTGATCATCTCCGAGGTACATGCACGGAACAAAATGAGTTAAAACAAACGGGTTGTTAATGACGTTCCCTGCACGTACCTCAGAGTGATCATTGCCTCCTAGAGCTTTCTCTGGACTTGAAAGGCAGCTCCTTAACTCCTCCTGCGCGTCGGCCATTGCACACAGGTCACTCCCGCTGGCGATATTGCTCTGCTTGCCCTTCCTCTTCCTCATTTTGGACTTGGATTTTTCTGGGTTTGGCGATGTTGTGGTGAGTCCTGATGCCGTTGTCTTTTCGGGGTTCTCTGCCCACAGAAATTTTTTGTACAGGTCCTCCGCAATAGACGCTGGAGAATCCTGCCGGCTACGCCACTGTGGTAGATGGGGGCTCTCTTGCTCCCTTGAACCCCTGTCCACGACTCCAGACACCCGGTAAAAGTCCAATAATCAACTTTATTTAATTGCCACAGTGCACAAAGCACACTCTCCACCACAATATTCATTAACCAAATACAATACTAAATAATCAATAAACCAATCCTCCAACTCCCAGACGCGTTGCCACCCTTCCACCCAGCTCAGCTCCCCGCCTGGGAGCTCCTACAGTCCTTTTATATCTCCTGACCCAGAAGTGTTCCTAATCCCCAGTCCATGTGACTCTCAATCACTTCCGGGTCAGGTACAAGTTCTTTTCTTCACCCCGGAAGCACGTCATTCCTCTTGTCCACGTGTGCTTCCGGGGCGTAGGGAAAATGGCCATTGTTCCTCCCTGCAGCATCCCCTAGTGGCCCCCACGGCATCCAGCAGGGCTGTGCATAAAAACTCCATTGTCCATGATGCCCTGCTGGTCTTCTGGGGACCTCCATGCTGCAAGGAGGGTTCCACCTGGCGGCTTGGGGGTATTGGCCGGGATAAACGGCCGGCCATCCATCACAATATATACATAATGTATATTGGTCAAAAATATGCTGTGGGGCATCTGTTGGTGAAGAAAGATTCACTGATCTTGACCTTGCCAACGATCTTGTGATCTTCGCGGAGTCAATGGAGGCTCTGATCGGGGCACATGAGAGACTGAGTGAGGAGTCTGAATGTCTGGGTTTGCGAGTGTCCTGGATAAAAACCAAGATCCAGGCCTTTAATGACCTCTTGGGCACAGCCATCAGCAGTGTGTCTGTTTGTGGAGTGTCGACCTTGTCGAGAGGTTTACCTACCTTGGTAGTGACTCTTCCTATGAAGTCAGTAGACAGATTGGGAGAGCATGGGAGGGTCATGAGGTCACGGGAAAGGGATGTGTGGCGTTCCCGATATCTATGCAAAAAGACGAAGGTCCAAGTCTTTAGAGTCCTGGTGCTTCCTATCTTGCTATATGGTTGTGAGACATGGACTCTCCAGTGTCCTGAGATGAAGACTGGACTCGTTTGGTACTGTGTCTCTCTGGAAAATCCTTGGGTACCATTGGTTTGACTTTGTGTCAAATGAGCGGTTGCTCATTGAGTCCCAAATGAGGCACATTACCTGCATTGTGAGGGCGTGTCAGTTACGGCAGTATACGGCCATGTGGCGCGTTTCCCCAAGGGTGATCCAGCTTGTATGATCCTCATTGTTGGGGACCCGAGTGGCTGGACCAGGCCAAGGGGTCGCCCATATCACACCTGGCTGCGGCAGATAGAGGGTCATTTCCGGAGGGTGGGACTGGACCACATGTCTGGGGGGTTGCCAACCAGGATCCCGAGCTGTTTTGTCGAGTACTGGTGCGGCAACGCACTGTTCCAGTGCTTGCTGTCCAACTTGACTTTACTTGACTTGTCAAAAAATTAAAGGAACACTTTTTAATCAGAGTATAGCATCAAGTCAATGAAACTTCTGGGATATTGATCTCGTCAATAAAGTAGTGAAAAATTAACAACAGGTGCACTAGAGGGGCAGCAATGAGACAACAGGTAGGGGCAACTGACATTTTTCCCTCCTCATGTTTTCTGACTGTTTTTTCACTAGATTGCCATTTGGCTATGGTCAGTGTCACTACTGGTAGCATAAGGCGATATCTGAACCCTACAGAGGTTGCACAGGTTGTCCCACTTCTCCAGAATGTCACATCAATATGTGCTATTGCCATTAGATTTGCTGTATCTCCCAGCACAGTCTCAAGAGCACGGAGGAGATTCCAGGAGACAGGCAGTTACTCTAGGAGAGCTGGACAGGGCCGTAGAAGGTCCTTAACCCATCAGCAGGTCCGGTATCTGCTCCTTTGGGCATGGAGGAACAGGATGAGCACTGCCATAGCCTTACAAAATGACCTCCAGCAGGCAGGCCAGTGGTGTGAATGTCTCTGACCAAACAATCAGAAACAGACTTCATGAGGGTGGCTTGAAGGCCCAATGTCCTCTAGTGGGCCCTGTGCTCACTGCCCGGCACTATTAATTCAATTGGCATTTGCCATAGAATACCAGAATTGGCAGGTCCACCACTGGCACCCTGTGCTTTTCACAGATGAGAGCAGGTTCACCCTGAGCACATATGACAGACGTGAAAGGGTCTGGAGAAGATGTGGAGAACATTATGCTGCCTGTAACATCATTCAGCATGACCGGCTTGGTGGTGGGTCAGTGATGGTCTGGGAAGGCTTATCCATGGAGGGACACACAGACCTCTACAGGCTAGACAACGGCACCTTAACTGCCATTAGGTATCGGAATGAAATCCTTGGACTCATTGTCAGATCCTGTGCTGGTGAAGTGGGTCCTGGGTTCCTCCTGGTGAACCACAATGCCCAGCCTCATGTGGTGAGAGTATGTAGGCAGTTCCTGGAAGATGAAGGAATTGATACCATTGACCGACTCCCATGCTCACCTGACCTGAATCCAATAGAACACCTCTGGGACATTATGTTTCGGTCCATTCGACGCTGCCAGGTTGCACCTCAGACTGTCCAGAAACTCAGTGATGCCCTGGTCCAGATCTGGGAGGAGATCCCCCAGGACACCATCCGTCGTCTCATTAAGTGCATGCCCAAGCATTGTCACACATGCATACAAGCACGTGGGGGCCATAGAAACTACTGAGTACAATTTGGAGTTGCTGCAATGAAATTTCGGCAAAATGGACTAGCCTGCCGCATCATTTTTTTACTTTGATTTTCAGGGTGTCTTTGAATTCAGCCCTCTGTAGGTTGATAATTTTCATTTCCATCAAACAATGTGGCATCCTTTCATTCCTAAAACATTACACAGTCCATATCAGTATAGATATCCGGCAGGATTTTTTTTCAAAGTGTTCCTTTAAATTTTTTAACACAACTAAGCCTACTGTACTTACCACTGTTGACTGTTTTCCAAGATCTATTGACTAGAAGATGATGTCATTCACTACAAAGACCTTAATTTGGCTGTTCAATATCCATAGCTTTTTCACAAGTTCATAATGACTTAGAATACTCAGGTAGCTATTTTAACAATTACATCATGTTATCCTCATAACAGATTGAATTATAACACATTTATATTTCATTTTACTAAAATTTTACAAGGTTTTTTTATCTGTGCAGGTAAGATTCAGGTCAAATACTAAGACTGCTAAAGACCTGGCTTAATCGTGGCTATCAAATGAAAACCCCATTAACAGCACTTAGACATGAACCCAGCATTGGCAGGCTTAAAAACAAGAACATCCAAATAATAAAGGCTTTAAGACCAACACCCTCCTAAACCACCTTACTAATCCACCTTTCTTAAACCAACTTATCCACACCTTCCTCATTTACTATATATTGCCTTTTCATCCCTGTATGTTTAATCATTTTCCTTTGATGACACCTAATAGGTGTTGTAAACTCAGGGACAAAAGACTATTTTAAGATACATAATTCATTTTCTTTGCCTCTCTCTCTATATATATATATATTAATGCATATATATACATATATACATACATACTGTATATATACACATATATATATATACACATACAAGGTAGGTTCAGAAACTTTCTGATTTTTTATATTTTCATTGGAAACAATGAAGGCATGAGGAGTTGTAATTGGGCATTAAAAAGTTGGTATGACGCTGGGAAAATTGCATTGCACAAGGAAGGTGAGTATGTAGAAAAGTGATGTAATGTGTTTTTGAAATTCTTAATAAATAGAGTTAAAACATTTATCATAAATTAATAATAAAATTAAATGAATTAATTGAGTTAACAAAAATTGTTAAGCTTAGGCCAATGATTCCATGATTGAGTGGTGAAAATCATAAAATCAAAAAACCCTAATCACTGGATAGAAGATTTTGGGGGTGCATATCTTAGTCTTGGCATCAGTTTTTGGATTAGAAGTTTTATAATGGTTTCACATTTTTGCACCTTCTTCTGGAGCCATTTTGAGCATTAATTGTTATAACTTTGCTGTGGAATGACATTAAGAAATTTACAGTGTTGACATGATGTTTGCCATGATGAGATAAAAGGTCAACATTGTGCACTTTCTAGTCATCCAGCTTTGCAGATAAATCAAAGGAAGTCTCTGTCCATGTTTGTTAGTATTCATTATCAGTGTTACAGACCCCATTTTTGGCTTTGACTTTGATTTTTTGCCTAACGGTTTGATTTAAATGTAAGATAGCAGTGATTCTTAGTATTATCTCTTTTCCTGATATATGTTCTCCTGGTCATCTCCATTATTTCTAGTGTGCCCTTTCTTCTTTTGGCAAACATAACATGCAGAAAACACAGATGTTGATATGTCAAGAGTTTTATAGGTGGAAATTAACAGTGGAGATATTTCATGGCATTGCATTGTGGAGTAGGCAAGGCAGCAAACTTTGCATATATCATGAAGAGTACATAATCAAAAATGTTTTAAAAATTGTTTAAATTAAACAGTTATACTAATGACTGTAGTGTAAAAGACCTGCAATTCAAGATTCTCGGAATGCATATTCACTATGGAGCAGTGACGTCTTAGCATGTCTCTCATCACAGTGCACAGTTCTCACATTAAACAGTGAAATGCCTTCAAGTGCAGGTCTCCTCCTAGAACTGAACCAAGAAGATTAACATGGTCTGCCTTCCTGCTAGTGGGGAAATGAGTGATTTGACTTACTGATGAATCACAGAAGCTGTCTTGCAGCCTTAGAAGATGTGATCACTCTTTTTTTCAGTGTAGAGTGGAGATTTCAGAAGTTCACTCCTTAACTTCAGAATGCTGGAATCAACTAATTTGACTTTTTAAGAGTTCAGACCATTACTCTTTATATTATAAATGAGATGGGTGTATGTCATTATGGTGTGGGAGTGCTACTCATATTTCTTGCTTATCTGTTACTGTTGCTTGTACAATTGCACCCAATCGTTTAACAGCATTATTTGTAATAACACTAGATATTATACTACAAAAACCACTCCTTATTCTCACAAAACAGCAACAAATAAATAAACTTACATTGCAACAAAAGAGTGTTCTCCTATAGACTATAGATTGTCTCCCACCCGAAACTCAATACCTGCCTTCACGCCCTTTGCCCTGCAATAGACAGGACACACAGTCCACCTAAGTGACTGAGCTAATCAACGTGTTCTGTAGCTAATACAACTGTTAACCATGGAGTTAAGGCTCTCACGATGCCATAGTAGATGTGTAAACTGAACACTATCACACTCTCCCATGCTCAAATTTGTCATCCTCTGCAATGGTGCCTTTTGCACAATTATAACCAAGAACAGGTTTATCCACAGCACCGACTGCAACTCATTCCCTCACAGCCCTTACAAAGACATACAAAAGAAGTAGCTGAGTGAGGTAAGGAGTACCTTTATTCCATGCACCTTCCTGAGACAATAAGAGGTTGTTAAAATGTGAATAAATTTAACTGTATGTCTTTTGCTAATTATTCCTGTGTCTAAAGATTTGCAGGAAGGTGATTAACAACAATAAAACTCACATTCATGTGCATACAAGTACATGAAGATACCACTAAAAGACTTTCTACTGCTTAAATTTGTGATAAGAACAGGCGTTCAGGATAACACCATTCCTGAGTTCCTGTATACTCTGACCAAATCATTTTTTACAGTGTATGGTAGAAAACATTTTTTATGGAAAGTTAGATAACAAGCAAGTTTCAGGTGTTGTTGGAGATATTTTTGTGATGTAAAAAATCTCATGATTTTGTTTGTTAATAAACGTAAGAATATTAGTTAAGTTCTGATGTAAACAGTCCATTGATCCCACCATAGAATGTTTGTCTCTATTCCCCTTACTGTTTCATAGCATTATATAGCTGCAACTTAAAAAGTCTTCTACTACAATGTTTTACATGGCTTGGTTACTTATTCCATATATCTCTTCTACCTGAGTTAACAAGTACTTTCTATTGTTAATGTTAATGCCTGTTGTTTGCCAAGAACAGAATAAGGAATGTTGAATGGATTAAATTAATGGCCAAAAGTATGAAACAGTATTGTATTAAACTGGAGACTTGTTTTCTCCTAGGATTAAATAAGAGTACTTTCTGTTCTTGCATGTTTTTTAACATGGCATTCTGATTAATCTGCGTCCAGCCTTCAATGGATGAAAGTAAAATTGGATCACTTTTACCATACCTTTTTTTTTTATTTTTTACTATTTTCTCTCTCGACTAAACAGCAGTTTCTTTGCCTCATTTAAATCAATTTGTTCACTATTAATCAGGCAAATGAGTTAATGAAATACTGTGTGTTGCACTTTATCATCAAATCAATGATTCTTTACAGATTGATGAAACAACAAGTGTCACTTAGCTTAACTTTTTGACAGATTACTACACATGAAAGGATTTTTAAATTGATTAAATGTGTCAAAAGTGGTCCAGATATGTTATATTTTTTCTTATATTTCGAATGATCTATAAAATGTAAGTAACGATAAAATGAGCTGAATCAGTTTCCCTGACATTTGAAATATTCTTAACAAATGAAATCTTTCTCTTTGTCTCTTTCTTCTTTTACAGCCAGGGCTTGTTTGTGACCATGTTGGTCTATGCCATGGGTAGTACCCAGTTATGGCCTAGGAGGTCTGCAGTGGCTCCATATTTTCGTTCAATCCAGTGGTGTAATTGGAAGCCAAGCCCAAGAGATAATGAAACTTCTCATTTAATTATATGACTGGTCATTCCTTTCATTTTTACAAAATAAAAATCGCTTTTTTTTTGTTTTCCGAGAACTTTATCCATGTTTTGTGGCCCTTCCCTTCTCTCTCATTTATTTCAAAACAATTTGTTAACACAGATACTAGGTAAATAGGTTTATATTAGACCCTTTGTTTCCTTTGTCATTTGTACCTCATCATTAACTGATGACTGGTTAAAAAAATAAGCAACCATTACAACTTAAATGCACAAGTTGAAAAGTAAAATAGACAATTAAGGATTGTGAACTGTAGGAAAAAAGTTAACCAAAACTAAAAAAGAAAAAAATTGTTTTTTTAGTAAATAAACAGTCCCTAATTAAGAAACTGGTTAAAACAAAAAGCTACAACTACTACACACCTTGAGCAGTAGTATAGTGTGGAGGCCAAGGGAAAAGATCTCTAGAGTTGAGGTCAAATAAAATAGGCGCCTTACCAAATTATTTGATTAATTTCCGGTATTGCTGAATAAAAACTGATTATTAATTAACCAAGTAAAAATTTCTTTTTTAAATTCCACATTATTATTATGACATTGTCCCAGGTAGGTGTCTTAATCATAAAAATTCTACATTATTATGGCATTCCTGGGTGGGCATTCTATTGGTTAATAATCAGAAAAAATCCTACTATATGTATAAAGTACTGTATATAAACGTCTACGCATGGAAGTGTGTGTGTCTGTCCGGTCCGGAAGTGAGAGGTGGAGTCAGTGTAAGGAGGAATCAGAAAGCTCGCTTAGCTGCTAATAACACAAGCGAGGCGAGCAAAACAAAACCTCAGAAGAAGGGCAAACTGGCTTCACCACTAACATCAGCAAAACGGTATCCCTTTTACTTTTCCTCCCACACCGCTAATGCACAAGTGAGGCGAGCATGTTGGCAAAACGAATCCTCCTAGGAGAGAGATGCCCAGAGTAGTTCCTTTCAATTACCTGACAATTTAATGAGTCATTGCCTATATGGACTTTTGTACTATTTAAAGTCCTTTATTTAGAATTTATTTCAAGATTTCTCAACAAAGTATGCATGCAAAGGTTATTCTTTACACTTTTTTCTACTCTTAACTATCAGTACATTATATTAAAATGTTTAAAGTAAACTAATGTGAATCCAGCATTAAGTGAAACATACGTGCAACATTGACCTGTTTATTTTTAAACAAGAAGGTGTGTTTGACAAAATGTAATTTGTTTTATTCTTTACAACATTCTATAACCCACCTACCACAATCTATTACACATTGTTGCAAGGATGTCTAGATGTTTCTGCCATGTATCAAGAGGCAGAATTTCTCAGACATTTTTCCTTAATTGGTCCAGTTACCTAACAAAATAAGGAATGAAGACTTTAAAAGTTCACTTATATATTTAAGTTTTAATGTGATGCAAGAACCATCACAAGTATCCATTTCACATACATGACAAGGTTAGTTCATCCATAGTCTCTGATATGTCAACTAACAACATCAGTGAAGGAAGTTAAGAGATTTTTCAGTTGTTGACTATGCTCAGGGGCCGGGAGAAAATGTACAATATCAGATAGTACACATTGCATTTATGTCACATTGTGATCAATACTCACATTGCAGACTAAGAGCTAAACAAGTATGTTGTCGTCATGATCGGTGCCTGCGCCTCTAGGCATCCTGACAGGGGATTCATAACTTCAACTCTGACTCGGCTTATGTCATCAGTGCACACAGTTCAAATAACACTGATGGTTATCATTTATAGTATTTATATCTATGAGACAGAAAACCTTTATATTCTTTATTAATTATTAGAATTATCTTTACTTTAAAGGCTAGATCAGCAGCTGAAGAGAGCATAGCTATGATGGCATTACACAATTTACATAGTGGCCTATAATTTCAGAACCATGACACTGATTTTATCAAACCACATTCGTTTCATACATTGAAAGCTCAAAATTACCAGAATTATAGAAATGTAGCATACTTAAGGAGCTTTAGAGACGACCTGTGACAAGCCAACCTCCATTACAGCTGGTAAGACCAAAGCTAGCAGTAAGATTCCTGAGAGAAAAGAACAATCACTTAGTTTGGGAATTTATTGAACCACTCTTCATTTGACTAAATGGCTGAGCTACTAGGAGTAATTTTATTCAAGTTTATAATCTTCCAGGGTGAAACACTTGTGGCACGACTCAGTAAAGTATCAGGGTACATAAGCCCGCAATTATGTATATTGAAAAAAAGCAATCAGTGTGCATGAAAAAATACAATTAATATGTATTTCAAGTAGCAGGGTGCTGTTGCTACATAAATCCTGAATCTTGGGTTTGAATCCCACACCTGGTTTTTGTGATTGTAGAAACTCTTCTAAGAGGAAAAATGCTGGAAAAGGATCATCTCTTTGTGGCGCTAATACACCACAGTGCATTTCTCCAGTCATCTTTCATCCATTTTGCTCATTATAATCTTTTATTTTTATTTTCCAGTTTTATATATGGCTTTTTCATTGAAACTATGCCTCTTAGGCCAGCATCCTGGAATCGTCTTTTCTCTGTTTCAGATGGCACCAGTGTTTGGTGTGTATTTAAGGAAGAAACCAAATGAGGACCTGTGAGGCATTTGTTTCTCAAACTACAGACTCTGATGTCCTTATCCGCTTATGTATTTGTACATCTGGCCTTCCCCTTCTTTTTCTATCCTGGTTAGTAGGTGGTTTGTCATGTGGTGGGTGTGGCAGTGCGCTGTATCAGTGTGTGCTGCCAAACTAGAACCCTGTTTGCCCTTTTCTCTCAAGACAGTAAGAAACACCTCTATATGGAACCTCCAGTTTCTAATGCATAGAATGACCTTCATTCTACAAAGCGAAAAACATTAGACTGACATGTTTCTTAAGAAATTTGTTTTATTTCGGCCATTTTAAAAACCTAGAACTGAACTTTAGTTATGCCAGTACTTTGTAACACATGTAAACAGAATAACAAGTTATAGATTTTAACTAATGCAACTAGAAATGTTTCTGTAATAACTAGTATTTAAGCATAATAAATTAAGGATAAGCTAAGGGAGCTGACAATGAGAACACTGAAGGAATGGCTGCTGAAAAAGGGGCTTTTCTGGCACATGTGAAAAATAAAATTGAATTCAATCATTTCAAGCCGTAATTAATATCACTAGTAATGTCTTGGCTGTATTTTTAATTAAATTTAATGGTATCTTGATTAAAAAAAGTATACATTTCTATCAAAAATATGAAAATTTTAAGGTGTGTCCAAACTTTTAACTGGTAGTTTATAAACATGTGTGTATATATATATATTGATGTGGATGACAAGGTCCCATGCCCGCTCGGGACGGCCCTTCGATGTGTATTCAGGGAGAGCAGCCCTGGACGGTGCAGTACCTCACCCTGGATGCTGGATGGCCACCCTCCTGGGTTGGAGCAGTGCCTCAGTCTCTCGCAGGGCTTCATGGGAGATGGAGTTCTCCACAGCCCTGTTGGGGTCTGGGTTGGCCGCCAGGGGGAGCGGCATGGGTCCCTGATCCCAGCTGGACTAATCTTCAGCCCGACCCAGAAGTGCAACCGGAAACAAATGATCAAGCACCTGGAGCACTTCTGAGTGGGCTATAAAAGGAGCCAGCAACCACCACTCAACGGCCAGAGTTGGGTGGAAGGAGGACAAAGCCGTGGAGGAGCGGTGGTGAAAGAGAGAGAGTGCCCTCCAGCTGAAGAAAAATAAAAGTCTTTTTATTATATACGTGCCTCCTGTGTCAAGTCTGTGCCGGGTCGGGCACAATATAGTGCCTTTCTTACAATATATATATATATATATATATATATATACGTATATACTAGGGGGTTCACCCCCTCACTTCACTTGCCAACCCGCCCGGCCTGCGGTACACGCCAGCCACTTCGCGCCTCTGCCACTCACGTTGTGAAGTGGGAGACTGAACGCACCCCAAAGAGACGCGGTTGCTCTTGCGAAACCCCCTCTTAAACGGTGATACAATGGGAAACAAATACAGTTTTTTATTCACCTCCTCTTTGCTTGATCAGCTGCTGGCTTGCTGCTGCTGCTGATGCCGTGCCACGTGATCTGCATCTTGCACAGCACTTCAAACATTTAAAAGCCTGTACAGCAGCTGTCCTACTCTTTGTCTATTATTTCCAGACCCGGCATGGTTAAATCTCTTGGCACAAAGTCTCATCTCGCGGGACGTGAGTTCTTGATATTTTTTAGTTTATAATTTAAAATAAGAATAAGAATCTGAAAATCTAACAACATCACATTAAAGTTCAATAAATTTTGAAAAGAATGATATCAAACATATATACAGTACAGGCCAAAAGTTTGGACACACCTCCAAATTCACAAATGTGAATTTCCCTTTGGGATTAATAAAGTATCTATCTATCTATCTATCTATCTATCTATCTATCTATCTATCTATCTATCTATCTATCTATCTATCTATCTATCTATCTCATTCAATGTGTTTTCTTTATTTTCATGACTGAAGGCATCAAAACTATGAATGAACACATGTAGAGTTATGTACTTAACAAAAAAAGGTGAAATAACTGAAAACATGTTTTATATTGTAGTTTCTTCAAAATAGCCACCCTTTGCTCTGATTACTGCTTTGCACACTCTTGGCATTCTCTCGATGAGCTTCAACAGGTAGTCACCTGAAACGGTTTTCACTTCACAGGTGTGCCTTATCAGGGTTATTTAGTGGAATTTCTTGCTTTATCAATGGGGTTGGGACCAGCAATTGTGTTGTGCAGAAGTCAGGTTAGTTGGACGATCATTTATTTTTCAACAGGACAATGACCCCAAACACACCTCCAGGCTGTGTAAGGGCTATTTGACCAAGAAGGAGAGTGATGGAGTGCTGTAAATGGTCATGAAAATAAAGAAAACACATTGAATGAGGAGGTGTGTCCAAACTTTTGGCCTGTACTGTATGTAGGTTTTAAAATAAGCCCGATTTAAAGCGTGACAAAAGACATGACATAATAACATCACATAAAATTATTGCACTTTTAGGCTTAGGATTTTACATACAGAGAGTAGATGTATTAGGATGGTGTGGTGTGCAAAAAAAACCTTTTTAAGTGTAATATAATATTTGTTATTCTTTTATTAGGAATAAAATACACAATCATACTGTCACTAAGGCCAGGCTATTTTTTTGTGCACTACCCTTTATATACTGTAAATTGTATGCATTATGTTAGTACTGATAGATAGATAGATAGATAGATAGATAGATAGATAGATAGATAGATAAGGCTTTATATAATGAATAGATTATTTGTCCCCTGGTGGAAATTTGGCTTTTAACAGAAGCTCTTTAAATAAATAAATACATAAATATGATATATAAATAAATATACACACATTATGATCTGAACACACACCAGAATGAGTAAAAAGGAGGAAAAATTATAAAAGAAGTTATAAAGGACTCCCCATAGAGCTTCTTGACACACTTCTGCTGAATAATTTGTTGGCTGAAAGTCCTCAGTGTTAGTGTGTCAGAGAGAGGATTTGCAGTGTTGTTCATAATGGCAGTGAGTTTTCTTTTAATTCTCTCCTTTGCTACGACCTCCAGGGGTTTCAGAGTGTGTACCATAACTAAGTCTGCCCTTTTAATTAGCTTGTTAATTCGGTGGGCCTCTCTTGAAGTGACGTTACCAGCCCAGCACACCAAAAGGTAGAAAACTGCAGTGACCACCACAGGGTTGTAGAAGGTGTGAAGGATGTCACTTCCCACATAAAGGAGCGCAGTCTACTCTGCACTTCCTTATATGGTTCCTCAGTCCAACATGTTATTGATGTGGACCACAAGTGCTTGTTGCAATGCACCACCTCTGCACCCAATCCAGTTTTCATTCCAAAAAATGTGTTAGTCACTGAATCCTTTGAATAAATATTAATGAAATGAAGTGGTCTGCAGGAAATACTGTTCATATTCTTAATTGTGCCTTTATAATTCACATGCAGAGTCTTCAGTAATGAAAGGTAGACTGAGATTCTTTGTTTCATTTCAGATCCACATTTGACTGCGCCACACTGGGCTATTTAAAGAGTCTAGGAATAGCTTTAATCTTAATAGTGAATATTTAGGAAATATAAATATTATAATGTTTTTATTCCTCCCCAGGCTCCATGAAATGTGCCACTTACATCAGCTTATGAAATTGAAATGATTAGATTGGTGGTATGTAATGTGTCAGAATACCAATGCCCATCCTTTTATCATTTTAGCTACTTTAGTCATGTTTCTATTTACAGGCAATTTTAAAAATGCCTGAAATGGTTATCATATTCGCAATTTAATTTTAATTTAATTTACTTGTTTACTTGCTACTTTACCTTATTTTAAAAAGCCCTGTCCTACATTGCACCATTTTCTCATGCTACTATATTTTGATGCTATTGATTCTTTCATTTGTAGAAGTGGCTATTAAAGTTATTTTTGTGTGTGTGTGTGTTTATTTGAAAAGCACCAATATCCACAATACATATAAATATGCACTTAAACCTTCCAGTTAGTGAAGCTTTACCTTTGTGAGTGAATTGCTAAAGCATAGTCATTAGTGATTTGCTTATCAGAACAGTGATCAATATCAAAACACATTTTAAACGCCGCCATTGTGTCATAACCCTAGAGACTAAATGACAGAAGCACATTACTTCCAAAAGAGGTAAAAAAAGTACACTTCTCAAATAGGAAATCTTTCTAGCCTTAGTAAATAAAAGGGAAGTTTAATTTTCTTTTTAGCCTTGTATTATTTGTGATTTTCCTGTCAAGTTCCTCCTATCGAGAGAAGGCTGCAAGCTGACTTTTACAAAAGCAAATCAAAGCTAATCTTTGATAATTCTCTTACTATATGTGCAATACATCACTGTTGCTTTATACAGTCTTTTGTCATGCAAAATACTTTTAAAGGCATCTAGTACTTTTTCTGAGAGTAATTTACATGTAAAACTAAGAAAATTCCTACAATAAAAATGTAGGATGGTGTAGGCTTTCAGTATATTTAACCTGTGCTGTTATTAAAATCTCTACAATATATATCCTTCACTTGAAACTTATTGCCTTTTGACAAGATGAAGTGCTTTTTTGAATTCTGCTTTGTAACTATTACAACAGGAGATGATTTTATGAAATTCCATGCTGCAATACTGCAAAATGATATAGCATTCTGTATCTCTGTGAGCCTCAGTCGTTTTGATGATTTTTCATGTCTTCTGTAAAGTATGACTGTGTCAAATGAGAAAATCCACTCTATATAGTAAAGCACAGATTGACAAGAATTTCATTCCTTTGATTTTCTATTTTGGTCTGTTGCTGGATGATTGCTGAAATTCTTTCTTTCTTTCTTTTTAACTTGCCTACCTAATAGCAACATTTAATATCACCCAAAAATAAAATAATGTAATAGGGAAAAAGAAAAACGATATACTTTTAAAGCTTAACAAAAATGTGATTTTGCAGACACCTCCATAAGTTTGCATTTTGTCTGTAAATAATCAATATCAACTGACATTTCAGGCTGCTGCTTCTGGAAATACAATTTAGTCAAAGACGCTCATGCTTGAATCCTGAACATATATATTTTTTTTTCTTACTTAACATCCATCCAGTCATCCATCCATTTTCTTATTATGTTCAGGGAGTTAAGTGCCTATCCTGGCAATACTGGGGTTCAGGAGGTGCCACGGGACAATATGAAGTATTAATCATTTTCTTTTCAATATAATATAGCGTCAGGTTGATTGCTTCTCCATTTTTAACTTGAAACTTTTGCTCTTTCATTGGAGGGCAGTGTTTGTGGTTCAGAGCGACACATCTATGCAGAAGTAGCTCTGAGTGCAACTTCTACAAAACTCACAGTTCTGCTGAAACTTTATTGAAAGTTTTAGAAGTGAAAAATGTCTTGTATTTCAAACTAGGAGAGCCATCAAATGTGAATGTTGGAGGTTGAAGAATTTTTGCCCTACTTTCAAAGACAATCATAAAAGAAATTACAATTCAGTTTTATATTGATGATGAATACTTGTAGGATAGAAGATGAAAGAGCTGATATTATTTGAAGGTGGTGTCAGAATCAATAGGAATAGATAAGAGATAATACAGAAAAAGTTGTAGGACCACAGACAACTGCTGTCTATAGCCAAAGGCACTGCTAGATCTTCCAAAATGACTTGAGTCCAGTGCGCATAGGAGGTCATATCTGGTAACTGGCCATCGACCTTGCCTAACTGTGAGCTGCTAAAAAAAGTAAATTAATAATAATGATAAGAATGAAAGTAACAATACTTGGTGAAAGATAACGATAACACAGACCAGGGTTAGCGTTTCAAGATGAATGAAGGCACCACCACTTGGGAGTAATCTTTGCATCTGTCCAACAGCAGAAAAACGCCTGAGGCATATGTTCAGCAAGAAAGGGACACTGTGGACATGTACCTCTTAGAGTGTGCAATCAGTTCCCCAGTCTAATGAATAATTTGTGTTAATGATTAATTTATTTAGCCTTCTCCCATCGCCTTCGACC
Source organism: Polypterus bichir lapradei (assembly GCA_026402145.1). Taxonomy (NCBI): domain Eukaryota; kingdom Metazoa; phylum Chordata; class Cladistia; order Polypteriformes; family Polypteridae; genus Polypterus; species Polypterus bichir. The sequence continues at coordinate 6,412,436 of JANRMT010062820.1, forward strand.
ATATAGCACAATTTGCAAAGTGTATGTGTCCTCACTTTTCCATCATTGAAATTAATGCTGTACTCGAATTGAAGCACACAAGATGTCATTGAAAGGGGGAGCTGCAGGGCTACCTAAATAAATTCAGCAGCCCTTTGTACTAATACCTGCAGAGCTACTTAGGTTTGTTTTAGGATTCTCAATAGCATCCTTACAAATCTGAAGTTAACATTCTAGACAGAATTAGAAAAGTCATTCATTTGGGTGCAAATATCTTGAACTGCTTGTTAATGGTGAGCTCAAATGTATTGCTGTCATGTTGATTCTGAATAATACATCAGGCTTTTCATTATGTTTGTAAATAAGAGACTAGGTTATTGTGCCACAATGTCATTCAAACTGCAAATGAGAGAAAAGTAATATCTTGAAAACCACCCATTTTAATCAGCTTCCTGTCATTGGCCATCATTTTTCTCACCATTAATATCACCAACCACTTTTATCATCTGATTACCACCATGTTATCACCATCATTAATATTCAGATTATAAAAATCCAATTTCCTACTGTATGGTGTCCAAAGGGATCTAACCGTATGAAACAGAGAAGAGGGATAGCAACTGAGAGGCGGTTGTGTGCATCTGATGTGCGACTAAAAATAGGGACAACGCCTCAGCGAAAAATAGCACATGGAAAGAAAAAAATGGAACAGTAACAATCCAATGAACGGTCGAAGGATGACTTATGGCTAAAAGGACACTTCTTTGGTTATTATTAAAACTTTATAAATGACATAACTTAATTTTCAGACTGTGGCATTTGATTCGCATACAGTGAACCTTGATTGGAAAAAATGACAAAATCGGTCAAAATAGGCTTGTAATCCGTTAAAAACAATGGAAGTCAATTTCACTGATAATATTCTTTCAAAACAGATGCTCAAAAACAATAAATTCAAATGTGTTAAATGTTTGCAGTAGTGAATAATCTTCTTAATAAAAGGTTAATATAGTGGTACAGCCTGAGTGTTGGAAGAAAAACTGAACAGCAACTTCCCAATAAAGGTGAATTGTGTCTTAAATATTATTTTAATAATGTAAAAGTTTAATTTTTAGAATATAGCAAGTAAATTAATAGACGAGTCAGAGTACAGGAAGGTTGTGGAGGACTTTGTCTTGTGGTGTAGGGACCCCAACTTGCAACTCAACATTGAGACAAAAGAACTGGTGAAGAACTTCCAAAGTGCCAAGAAGCCTCTGAGACCACTCACCATTCAAGGAGAGGACGTGGAAGTGGTGCAGAGCTACAAGTACCTGGGGTTCACGTGAACAACAAGCTGGACTAGTCTGATAACACAGTGACACTGGACAAGAAGGACCAGAGCAGAATGGACTCCTTAAGGAGACTCAGTCTCAAGCTGCTGGAAATGTTCTACCAGGCCACAGTAGCCAGTGTGGTGTTGGATGATGTGGTCTTCTGGGAAGCAACTTGAGCTCAAAAGAAGCAGCAATGCCTGATCAGACTTATCAGGAAAGCCTGCTCCATCACAGGGTGAACCCTGGACACACTGAAAGCTGTTGTGGGAAAGAGGATGGTGGCAAAACTGGATGCCATCATGAAAAATCCCATCTATCCCCTCTAGGAGGTGCTGTCTTGGAGCAGTTTTAGACATGGGCTCATTCCACCACCGGGTGCCAAAAAGCACCTCTGGGGAGCTTTTCTGCCCACTGATATCAGGTAATTCAATGCTTCCACCCGATATAATTGTTTATTTATTTATTTACTTACTGATTGCTTGATTGATTGAATGTATTACCTGTCCTGTGAATCTACATCCTTGTTTTTTGTTTCTTCTACTGTATGCATGTGGATGTTCCCAAGGGTTTAATAAAGTTTATCTTTTCTGTGGTAATAACATTTTCTTATGTTCAACCCTATTACAAATGAAAGATATGTTTTAGTTAATTGTAACTTATTTTCAAAAAGAAGCAGCATGGCATGTTGGTTAAAGCTTTGAACTTCAAACCCTGAGGGTGTGGAAAAGCAAAATGAAATGTTGAAATGTTACCGCTTGCATCTTAGGTATTGTAAGTTGCCTTGGATGAAGATGTCAGCCAAATACTTTAAGTAAATGTAAAAATATCTTTTTTTTTTTTACTCCATCCATTCATTCACACTACCCTGTAATCCAGTTCAGCAGTGCAAGAAGATAAAGATGTGGAATATAAAATGGAATCTGGAACTGGATGGAGCTTCAGTCCATTATATGATTCCCCCCACCATAGCTGGAGTTACCAGTCAAAATCAGCTGCATGCCATTCAGATGGAAAGTAAACCAGACCACGCAGAGAAAAATTTACACCAGGAAGTTCACACATACGATGACAGAACAGATTTGAGCTGCTGGAGCTGTGCGGCAGTAGGGCTAACCACTGTGACACCAAATTTAGACCAATTAAAACAAAGTGTAAATGTGTGTTTAAAAC
>JANRMT010062820.1:6418242-6446093 GCA_026402145.1 Polypterus bichir lapradei
TATATATATACGAATATGTTGTTATATTCACTAGATAGAAAAATGTGAGAAAAAGATTTTTGTCCTTTTTTTTTAACTCACCTCTTGGTTTTGGTATTAGGGAAGTAATTTTTATCAGTGACTGCATTCAATAATTGAAGGCACTCTTGATGATTTCACACAATCAGAGCAGCACATTATATGTGATGAAAGTGCAGTAAAGAAGGGAAACTGGTTTTAAAGGCTTTCTCGATAATGGTCAATTACCTATACAAAAGGTTGTTAATATCTTCCCCCAACACACTTTTCCACATCACAGATTTACTGAATTTTTTTTTTCTTTCAGATGATCTTGCCCACATCTTAAATTATACAGCTATAACCCATCTATTACAATCTTTTTAATGAAACTAAGGAACAACAGGGGTGATTTCTATCTTTGAGGGTTACGAAAGTTTGTGGCTTGAATATGATTGGTGCTTTAAAAAGTAAAACAGGTCGAGTGCAAACCCTATAGACCAGAGATTAAAAAATAAATAAATTAGTAATTAATGCAGTAGGCGAGGCTACAATAAATAATGAAAAGAAAAGCTCAGAACACTTTACATATTTTCTGCTAAGCAAAGTTTTCCATTGATACAAAGTGGCTGGCAATTTCCCAGCAACTTTTTTTTCTTTGTTTTATTATTTTGAATTTCATGGTCACAGAGGATCGCTAACAAGGTAATTCTGAAAGGCAAAGCCTCCAAGCACACAGAGATGCAGCAGCTTTTAATTGTCTCCAAACAAATATCTATAAATATTTTGTGTCATTGCAAGACAATATGTTGGGTCTTGCATTTTTTTGATGCCAGTACCTTTCATCTCCAAAGGATTCTTTAGGGAAATTAGACTTTTTAATGAAAAATATAACAAGATGTACTTTGCATGCTAAGTGTTAACAAAGCCTTTGCATTTTATGCATTAAATTATTATTACTTTCTGACATCAAAGAGTCATTGTTCTGAGTTTGTTACCTGACAGGAATCTGTAAAGACGACGGAAGAATGATGAATTATACATCAGCCAGAAAAGAGTTTACATTGAAGCATTTAAATGGAATATTTAAAATGTAGCAGCATGCACTCTGATCATGTACAAGTGAAATGGTTCTAAAACTGTGAAGAAATCTCTATTTTTATAGTGATCACATAAATATCTGTACCCTAGCTGCTGCCTCTCACTGTAAAATGCAATCTGTATTGTTAGATTTGAAACAAAAGGCAAGCAGGAAGCTATTAAATGCACAGCCGTGATGTGAAATCGAACCATAGTGGTTTGTTATTATGGCATGCTGACATTATTGGTTCTTTAAAGAGTTGTATAATACTCCCTGAAGCCAGTTTTCAAAATCTTGTACAACAGTGATAAAATATAGGTTTAACACAAGACATTATCATGAAGGGAAAAGTCTGATTCATTGGTGTAGAAAGCAGTATTAATTGTGCTACTGATGAAACCATTTAAACAGAATATGAATTTAACTCCCTAATGAAAGCAAGACCATATGGTTTTTATGGTGTTACAGTATACAGTAAATCTGTACAAGGTATTTAACATTTATATGCTAGATCAAGAGGGCTGTAAAGTGGCAGAGTGGTTAGTGTTGCTGCTGCTGCTGCTTCACAGATCCGGCTTTCCGGGTTGCACTGCCAGCCCATTTATTCTCTGTGTGGTGTTTTCACATTCCCCCCATGTAAGAGTGTTTTTTTTTCTACCACTTTCTCTTCTTTATCCCAAAGATTTATGCATTAGCGTGAGCATGAGGGTGAACGTAAAGGCCCATCTATGGTCAGTTCTTGCTTTCATTTAATGATGCCAGGAATGGCTCTTCCTCCCACCCTAAACCAGTACTGAATAAAGAGGTTTTGGGTATATGATATTAAATCAATAAATAATATTATTATTACTAAGCCACAGTTTACATACTGCACTATATAGTATGCAATAAACATTATATATAGTATAATTCAACAGCTAGGTGAAATCATAACTACAAAAGGTGTTTTTTTTTATTTGAACACTGAATCCAAAGTAGACAGGATCTACATGTGAGCAGCACCACTTCTCCCCCCCATGACCCTGAATTAATATTATTATTTTATGTTATGACCATTTCAGAATACACTGTGTCTCCATGTCACCCTGGCTTTTAACAATTTATTTATCTGAAACTTAAAAATAAAGGAGTTGTCACACACATGCGCTTTGGGGAACAAATTAAGGGCTTGAATGATTGTAATACTCCACCAAGACATAAGGTGGCGCTGTCTAATAATAATAATTTCTCTTCTCCTCCCTCTACAGAAAGGAAGATTGACACCTTTCCACTCATGACATCACTTCTGGGGTTCGACCACCTGAACCTGCCTCTGCCTCCCAGAATCCATCATAATTGGAAGAAAGAATCATCATCTTGGGCTCTCTGCCTGAGTGAATAAGTCAGAATGTCTCATTTTTTCCAACGATGAAATTTACTCGGTTAGCTTAAAGGTCCCCCAAAATTCTTTCATCCTTTTTGTCCTTGCTTACAGTGTAAAAGTAGAACGTTAAGACAATGAAGCTTTTGAGGACTTATGCAGTACACAATAACCAAATGTAATAAAAATAAATGATCTCCTTACTCTCAGAAAACCGTGTATTATGCTGATTGAATTAGCGCGAAGTGAGTGTGAGTATATGTGTTGAGTGTGCTCTGCAATGGACTGGCACCCCATTCAGTGTTAGTTTCTGCTTCAAATAAGCAGAAAAATTAACAAGTTAAAAAAATGATCTGATGGGTTTGTTCCAATGTCACATTACATGACTCCTAGCCATTAAGTATGTCTAACATGCCAACTGCAGTTGCTAATTTTCGTCACCAGACCAGACCATATCAGTTTACATGACTGAAAATCGCTGGGCTTATCAAATTTAGTGACTGCTATTACTAAATCATAGTTCACACACTGAACTATATAGTATGCAATAAACATTATACATAGTATCATTCAACGAGTAGGTGAAATTATTAGTTATAAAAGGTGTTTTTTGATGAATTGAACACTGAATCCAAAGTAGACAGGGTCTGTGTGTGAGCAGCGCCACTCCTCCCTCCTGTGACCCTGAATTAATATTATTTTATACTATGACCATTTCAGAATACATTCTGGCTCCATGTCACCCTGGCTTTAACGATTTATTTAAATGAAACTTAAATATAAAGGAGTTGCTACACACATGCGCTTGGTGAACAACTTAAGGGGGTCAGTGATAGTAATACTCCACCAAGACATGAGGTGGCACTGTCTAATAATATTTAATCACTTTCTACAGAAAGGAAAATCGATGCCTTTCCACTCACGACGTCACTTCCTGGGTCTGAGCACCTGAACCTGCCTCTGCCTCCCAGAATCCATCATATTTGGAAGAAAGAATCGCCATCTTCGGCTGTCTGCCTGAGTGAATACGTCAAAATGACTCATTTTTTCCAACAGTTGAATTAGGTAGCTTAAAGGTGCCTTAAAATATTTGCATCTTTTTGTCCTTTCTTACAGTGTAAAAGTAGAATGTTAAGGCAGTGAAGCTTTTGATGACTTTATTCAATACATAATAACCAAATGTAATAAAAATAAATGTATTCAAAATAGATGATCTCCTAATTCTCAAAAAAACATGTATTAAGTTGGTTGAATTAGTGCAAAGTGAGTGTGAGTGCATGTATTGAGTGTGCTGTGCAAAGGACTGGCACTCCATTAATGTTAGCTCCTGCTTCAAATAAGCAGGTTTGGAGACTGAATGAGTTTTAAAAAAATGATCTGATGGGTTTGTTCCATTGTCACATTACTTGACTCCTAGCCGTTAGGTATGTCTGATTTGCCAACAGCAGTTGCAGAAAGTCACTGGACTTATCAAACTTACCAACTGCGTGCTGACCATCCAGCACAGTCGTGCTCGCCCCCTCTCTTGGCCATCAATATCGCTGCCTGATGGAGCCTGTACAGTACAAAGGATTAACAAGCTTGGTGAGTTCAGCCACAATCTTACCCCTTTTTTCTTTTTTCCATTCTGTCATGGTATGCAAACCACGAGACATCAGACAGACGAGCTTCTCTTCTGTCTGTGAGGTCCAAATCACTCATGTTTCTTATTCTCCTCATCACTCCATTCTATGCATTGTACTTCTGGATGAGCATTCATTGGTTGTCAGTTGTCATGAACACAGAGCCCACCACTATGAGTCAAGACAAAATCAAACCAGTTTAATTTTTTTGGGATTAGTTGGAGTGGGGTATGTCACATTATGCACACAGCCTTTGACTTTCAAAGGTGATGTAAATGAAGGTTATGACTCAAAATCACTGGATATTTCAAGTAATGGTCCTGGGACAGACTTTAACTGCCATTAATCTTAATCAGGAAACAACAGATACACCTAATGGGTAAACATCTAATGGATGATTTGCAGTTCTTGCCCATTTATTTCAGAAGTGTCAATATACAGCATATATAGATTTTTTTAGAATTTCTTCAGAAAGTTAATTTAACACTCCCAAGCCAGTTTAGTATAATTCCAGACTGTAGAATGGAGTAGAGTTTACCAGGGGGCTCAGGGCAGGAAACAGCCTTGAAAAGAAGATGAGTCCATCATAGAACCAACTCACAAACATATCCACACTAACATACAAGCAGCCAATATGGAATTACCCATCATTAAGTATGTAGAAGGAAAACCCATGCAGACACAAGGAGAACGTGCAAACTCCACATTTGACAATGACTGAGGTAGGATTTGTACTGAGGATGAATGATTCGTAAGGCAGGAACTCTAATCACTGTGTGCCAATGCCATTCTCTCATGGAATTTAATAATAATAATAATTCATTACATTTATATAGCGCTTTTCTCAGTACTCAAAGCGCTATCCACACAGGGAGGAACCGGGAAGCAAACCAAAAAATCTTCCACAGTCTCCTTACTGCAAAGCAGCAGCACTACCACTGTGCCACCTGTGAGGACTTTACGTAGAATTTACTTTACTTTACTTAGAAGGAATTTACTTAGAATTGCACTTTTTCTGTTTCAAGCCTGAGTAAAAGTCCTTGTATTTAGGAAACATCAGGTTATCCATTGATTTGTGACTCAGTCGCCACTGTGAATGTATCTCGAATCAACCAATTTTCTGAATCAATTTTTTCCAATGAGTGGTGCAAGGAATTGGCATGGGGTCCAAGGCAGGAGCAAAACAAAATGGATACAGTACAGACTGAGATTTAACTCTACAGTGGGCATTTGAGATGTTGCCTGTTACTTTGTCATTTTATTTTACCAATTGCATTTACACTCACTGAGAAAATTCTTCTATAGGACCGCTATACTAATATTGCATTGAGCCTCATTTTGCTCTCAAAACAGCCTCAGTTCTTTGTGGCATGGATTCCACAAGATGTTGGAAAAATATCTTTGGCATTCTGGTCCATGTTGACATGATTATGTCACAGAATTTCTGTAGACTTCTCATGCTGAGAATCTTCTGTTCTACCCCATCCCAATGGTGTTCCAGTGACTGGAAAGGCCACTGGAGAACACTGAACTTATTGTTGTGTTCATGAAACCAGTTTGAGATGACTTTTGCTTTGTGATATGGTTCATGATAATGCTAGAAGTAGCCATTAAAAGACAAGTAAATTGTGGCCATGAATGGAGGCCCACAATCAGCAACAATATTAAAATGGGTCATGGCCCTTCAAGTGATGACTGATTGGTATTAACGTGCCCAACATGTGTCAAGAAAACATTCCACCACCAACAGCATCCTGGACTACAGACACAATGCAGATTGGGTGCATGGGTTCAGGTTACCAAATTCTGAACCTGCCATCTGTTTTCCTCAGCAGAAGTCAAGATTCCTCAGGCTAGGCTATGTTTTTCCAGTAGCCTTGGCTTTCTGTTCCTGGCTGACAGGAGTAGAACCCGATGTGGTCTTTTGCTGTTTTAGCCCATCCACCTCAAGGTTCGACATTTTGTGCATTCTGAGATGCTTTTCTGTTCACCACAGTTATTGAGTACTCTCCTGAGTTACTGTAGACTTTCTGTCAGTTCAAGCCTCTGTGGCCATTCTCTTCTGACCTCTCTCATCAAAAAGGCGTTCCTTCCCATTGAAATGCTGCTCAATGGATGTTTTTTGTTTTACTCCCCATTCTGAGTAAACCCTATTGACTGTTATGTGTGAAAATCCAAGGAGATCAGCAGTTACCGAAATACTTAACGCAGGCTGTCTGGCACCGACCATCATGCCACGGTTGAAATCACATTTTTTCCCCATTCTGGGGTTTGATGTGAACATTAACTGGAGCTCCTGCATGATTTTATGCATTGCACTGCTGTCACCTGATTGGCTGATTAGACACTTGCAGGGATAAGCAGGTGTGCAGGCATTCCTAACAATTAGCTCAGTAAGTGAATAGGAGCATGAAAAGCACTTTGAGACTGAGAATACATTTAAAGGAAATGAATATACAGGAACACATATTACATATGTATTTAATTTATTAACATTAAACATTTTATTTAATTACTTTCTCTTGATGTTTTGTTTGTTTTAGCATTATGCTTATGTTACAAATACTATGACTTAATAACTTAATACTTGCATCTCAAAAGACGTCTCCTTGACCACTCTTTTCCACCATCATCCTTCAGTTATATGGGGATCACCATTCAGTGCCTCAACCGTTTATGATTTCTTAAAATATCTATATTGTATGAAAAAGAGGACACAATTAGAATTGTTGGGACACCCATGGGCAAATCCTATATAATTGAAAATCAAAAATAAACAAAATGTAATGAGGAGTCTGATTCTGACTGACTCAAAGATGGCGGAGCTTTCAGTTACAGTATGAGTACTTCCAGCAGGAAGAGGCAGGACCAATGGACACTAGAAGAATTGTTAGTGGTGGAAAAGCTGTCAATCTTCTGTCCTGCAGAGTGATGAAAAGTAAAGGCATTAGCACACAGTGCCAACCCCTGGAGAGGTAGAGAATTATCATCACGAGAGCCCTTAAATTGTCCTCTTAAGTGTGAGCACGCGTGTGACTACATATATCTTATATACAAATGTATACACATGGAAATCTGTTTGTCTGTCTGTCCAGTCCGGAAGTGCGAGGCTACAGCATGAAGCCCAAAGCGCCAGCAAGGCGCCCATCTCTGTCAGCTTGTCCCTAAGAAGCAGAAGTTGGATGGTGTTGAAGGCGCTAGAGAAGTCCAGAAACATAATTCTCACTGCACCACTTAAAGGCACCACTGCCTCTGTCCAAGTGGGTGATGGCATCCTCCGCTCCCACCTTCTCCTGGTATGCGAACTGCAGAGGGTTGAGAGCGTGGCGAACCTGTGGCCTCAGGTGGTGAAGCAGCAGCCACTCCATGGTCTTCATCACATGTGATGTCAGTGTGACAGGCCTGAAGTCATTCAGCTCACCAGGACATGATACCTTTGGGACTGAGGTGATACAAGATGTTTTCCAAAGCCTCGGGGCTCTCCCCTGTTCCAGGCTCAGGTTGAAGATGTGCTGTAGAGGACTCCTCAGCTCCAATGCATAGGCCTTCAACAGTCGTGGCGATACTCCACCTGGACCAACTGCTTTGCTGGCACAAAGTCTCTTCAGCTCTCTGCTTACCTGGGCTGCTGTAATTGTGGGTGGGGGGAAACTCTCTCCTATTCTGGTATCAGCAGAAGGATGGGTGGAGGGTGCAGTACTCTGAGGTGAGAGTGGGTTAGGGTGGTCAAACCTGTTAAAGAAGATGTTCATTGGGTTTGCTCTCTTCACGTCTCTCTCGATGGTGGCACCCCGCTTCGAGCTGCAGCCAGTGATGATCTTCATCCCATCCCACACTTCCTTGCTGTTATTCTGCAACTTCTGCCCCAGCTTTCTCCTGTACTGCCCTGAGCTGGACTCAGAGATCCTTCTGCACCTGCTTGAGCTCATGCTGATCACTGCCTTTAAAAGCCCTTTTCTTCTGGTTCAAAAGGCCCTTGATTTTACTTGTAATCCATGGCTTATTGCAGCATAGCAGCGTACTGTTCTTACTGGAACTACAATGTCCATACAGAAGTTGATGTAGTCAACAACCTCCTCAATGTTCTCACTATGTGACCCCTGCAGGATATCCCAGTCCATAGTTCCAAAGCAGTCTCTCAGAGCTTGCTCTGCCTCAGGGGACTACTTCCTGAATGAAGTCAAACTACACAGAGATATCAATGAAATAAATATTTTGGCACAAAAAATTAAAAAGCTTCTGTGTTAAGGTGAGCTTGCACAATGGATTAATTCATAAGTTTATATTAAACAAGTGTTTGTAGCTGTAAAGTTATTTAAAGTCTATTGCACAAGTCTGCCTAGGTTTAAATTGCACCTTTCTAACGCCTTAGAATAATTATAACCTTCAGCTTTAATCATTGACGATTCCCTGCTGATTTGTGGATCTCGGATGTTAAGTTTTGTAAGATGTGTTGTTTATGGTAAGAGCCGTATTACCAATCAACAACTGAATGTTGCTTTTTCTTTAAATACCTTAGCCCACTTAGTACAGAAAAACAAAATGCGCTGTAGCATTTCAGAGCTGTTGTCTAAGGACCAAAAAAGTCAAAAACCATGTTTACATGCAGCTTGCAGAATGCTTGACAAATACTTTGAAGAATTGCAAATCATGTATGTTATATTGATTTATGAAAGTAGACTATTTAAATACAACCCACTGTGCTCTGGTGGACCTGCATGTCAAAAATATTACAAACCCATGGGAAATATGTTTACATGGACTTGTAAAACAGCTGAAATTGTGCTAAAATGTTTGACAACGAAACATAATACAAGAGCACACCTCTAAATGGAACATTGCTCGAAGAGAAAAAATGCAGGTAAATGAAATAACACACAACAAAGTGTCTTTAGTTTTTTAAATTAAAAAAAAAAATACTTCAGTTCTTCTACAAGGATACTGGAAAAAGTGAGAACTAATTGTCAGGGTTGATCTACATTAAGCAATAAATTTCATACAAAACACAACTTGGTTATCTTCCAACTTCCATCCATTTTCTTCATTAAAAAAATATACACATATTTTCCATACACATTTTTCATGGCAAACAGGTTTGACAAGCAGATTGTGTTTCTTTGCTTTTGCTTATCTCTATAATAACATTATTATGCTGCTTTAACATTTATTAATTAATCAGAATTTTGTACATGTTGAATTTGTCACAGTCATAAAATGGTGACAGCATAATGTTTTTGAGGACACCACACAATGTTTATAAGAAAGTAAGTTTAATGAGAGCTTATTGTCTCATTCTGACATTATTTTTGAAAAACTTAAATTCTTAAATGCACTTCATTGAATTTAGGTCTGGGTCAGAGCTTATCACAGATGCATTAGCCAAGCCATGGTGAGATGTCACTCCACTACAGTGTCCATTGGACATGGAGCAAAGTCGCCGTTAACCTAATAAGCACATCTTTGAGATATTAAAGGAAACCTATAGGAATGAAAAATCAAAAAAGAGATCTCCTTAATATCTTTGTAGTTTCTCCTAGAAAACAAAGAGATCAGAAAGAAATGAAATGGAGATGAATTATTTTGTCTCACGATTCTCAGATTTTTCTCCTGAGAAACACACAGCAGTCTCACAAGTGTCCCCTCCTGAGTTTCTGCCGAGATCTCAGCAAAGTCACACAAGGGTCTCAGATTTTTCAAGTAGTGTCTTGTTATTTTTTATTTGTAATTTAATCGTATTTGCATTGTGTTGTCAGTAATATATGGTGAAGCATATTTACAGTTGTTTGTGGTAATAAAACACTTTACAAAACTGTAGTCCATGCTTCTGAATAATACTATTAGTTGCTCTAAATATATTGCTGCACTCCAATTAGATCATACTCACTCTGGAAGATATGAAATTGGACCTCAAGCCCTGAAGTTATGTGTTTAAATCCCACTTCTAACACCATGTGACTTTGAGCAAGTCAGTTCATTGGCCTGTGCTCCACTTGGAAAACAACAGAAATGTAACTAATGATATCTCAGATATTGTAAGTCACCTTGGATAAAGGCAGTGGCACGGTGGCGCAGTGGTAGCGCTGCTGCCTCGCAGTAAGGAGGTCTGGGTTCGCTTTCTGGGTCCTTCCTGCATAGAGTTTGCATGCTCTCCCCGTCAGGCCCGCCGCCAGGGGGGGGACAAACGAGACTCTGGTCCGGGGCCCTAATGGAAGGGGGCCCCTTCACACTTGATTTTTTTTATGCTGATGTTGTGCGCGTAGATATATATTTGGACAATTATTCAAGTTACATGTAATAGAAAAGTTAAATCATTTAGCTTACAAAAGGAGAGCCAATGCCGACATTATTAATAATTATAATTCTTCATAATAACTATTTACAGTGGATCCAAAATCCATACTGACCCCTACTCTCTCTTCTGCTTCTTTTTCCGGTTTCTTTGTGGTGGCGGCCTGCGCCACCACCACCTACCCAAAGCATCATGATGCACCAACATTGATGGACTGAAAGCCAGAAGTCTACGTGACCATCATCATCAGGTCCTTCCTTGAAAACCCTAAATACAAAGAGGACTGTTTGATTTATGTTAGGTAGATTGCCCAGAGGGGACTGGGCGGTCTCTTGGTCTGGAACCCCTGCAGATTTTATTTTTTTTTCTCCAGCTTTTGGAATTTTTTTTTTTGTTTTTTCTGTCCACCCTGGCCATCGGACCTTACTTATCATATGTTAATTAATGTTGACTTATGTTTATGTTTTATTGTGTCTTTTATTTTTCTATTCATTTTGTAAAGCACTTTGAGCTACATTTTTTGTATGAAAATGTGCTATATAAATAAATGTTGATTGATTGATTGACATCCTTGAGCTTGACGTTAAGTAGTATGTTTGTTGTACAGGGTACGTGGATAATGGATTGACTTCGCCGCTGTAACTGAATATTTCCGTTTCACACACACAGGCGCTGTTCTGTCTCAGACAACAGCGATATTGTTGTGCACTATAGTGGATGTTGACGTGTATGGTGTAGCAGAAGTCCATCTCCATAGTTTGATAATTCATTTGCTTGGGTGTTTATTGTTGCTTTTAAAGCAGTGACGAGTGTGTGCTGGTTTTGTGTGTATCACTAAAGATTCTGGATCACCCGGATTTTTTGAAAACTTTGAAGTTTGATACAGCAAGTTACCATACTGATTGTACACCATGTAGATAACCCTAACCGTTAGTACATATTAAAATGTTCGGATGTTACTCCTATTCATTGCATTGGCATAATTGTACCATTACACGTTAGATAATACATAGTCCTATCTCATTAATGTATTGCTTCAATTCCGCTACGAGCTTCCGTTAGCACTGGCTTTCCTTCTCGCAGTCAAACTTTGATGTGCGAGAAGGCTTAACTCATCAAGTATGGTATTCATTAATGCAGCATTGTCGCTGTCGGATAAACTACATTTCGATCATTTTGTATACGTATTTGAAGGTTTTGGCATGTGGGGACCCGGGGGAAGTCAGAGGGGCCCACATGTACCCAGTTGGCTGGGGCACAAATATTTCTGGCGGCAGGCCTGTCTCCATGTCTGCGTGGGTTTCATCCGGGTGCTCTGGTTTCCTCCCACAGTCCAAAGACATGCAGGTTAGTTGCATTGGTGATCCTAAATTGTCCCTAGTGTGTGGGTGTGTGTGTGTGTGCCCTGCGGTGGGCTGGCACCCTGTGCCGGGTTTGTTCCTGCCTTGTGCCCTGTGTTGGCTGGTATTGGCTCCAGTAAACCCCCGTGACCCTGTGTTAGGATATAGCGGGTTAGATAATAGATGGATGGATAAAGGCATCAGTCCAATAATAAGCAAACAATAAGAGGTCTTGAAAGAGATTACAACAACATTAGAACGAGATCTCACAAAATATGACACGTTTTTCAAACCAAATTCTCAATTTTGACTCCTTTAACTCAATTTTACCTTGTGTCTCCTTTTTGTTTAAAGCTATTTCTCCTATGGAATTTTAGGAGAAACATCTGTGATGAACCTGATTCTTAAATGAAACATAAATGACAATCTCTTTTAAGTCTCATGAGCCATCAAAAAGCAACCTTTGAGCAGTACCATTTTCCCAAGTTCGAAGTACCTGTAGAAAAACCCAGACAGCAGGGAGGCTGGGAAAACTCTGCAGAACTGTACTCTGTTTGTATTCTGCTTGTGCACTTTGGGCTGTTTTACTATTGGGACAAATTACTGTGAACACCGCATCTGCTGCCTATAAAATCCTGGCACTTTACAATTTTAAATCATCTGCACTGCAATCCAAACTGTAGGAACACGCACTTTCCAATCACAGCCCAAATTCTTTGGTTTATCACCAGTGTTTGACCGTGGAACCTAGCCTGCAGTTATTTTAAACTATATATAACAATAACATGCTACATTTAACAGAAGCATTTCTCCTGCTTCCCTTGCATTTTTTACAAACATTATGTACTGTACATTTTCCAACCTTCTTATTAAAGTACAGTTATAGGAGTTTTCCAGAAGCAGGATTAAGAAGTAAATCAGATTTGTTTTTTCGACAGTTAAGAACTCCACTGTATTGCGTAGATGAGGCAATACTATTGCTGATTCTGCTACCACTGCTCCATGCAGATATTGATCCTAAAATATAGTGATATTTAGCATACACTGAAACAGCAGGGATTTACTTTTACATACAGTTTCATAAAAAGGCCTAACATTCACAAAATATTTTTGGGGGATGGACCTTTTAAAGTTGTTCAAGTTGGAAAGCAATAAATATCGCTCCCTTTGGATTATTTCATGGCTGGAACTGCTGTTTCCTTCCTTGCAATGTTCCTGCGGCTTCCACGGCTCCTTCCATGTGTCTCCAGGCGCTCTCATCTACCTGCCTTCTGCTTCGCACTGCCCATTTCAGGTCAGAGGTAACTGTCATGTGTTAGCCATTCATGTTTTATATCTCTTTTATCCATTTTTGATTTATTTGATTCTGTGCATCTTTCTTTATTTTTGGTTTTGTCTATGTATATAAGCTGCCTTTGCTATGTTCCATGTGCTTAGTGGGTGGTCCCTCAAGAGCTGGGGTCACCTGCCAGTCACCTCCAGGAAATGCCCCCTACCCTATATACTGTATCTGGAGGGTCTTCCACAATACCTAACGGTTCATTGTGAATACCCTCTGGAGTCGGTGAGTCCAGAGTGCTTACCTACAACCTTCTCTTCATGGACAGAAGTATGGAGAAATGTATTCTGGTGCATAGTGTTTTAAAGTGAGAGTAGATAACTGCAAGCGCTTCTCCGCTGCTAAAACCCATCGGTCAGGAATGTGTGTTGTCACTTTCTGGAGGATTTTTCTGTCTAAGTCCCCAACAGTGTGCTAGTTAGGTTAGTTGGGGGTTTTTCAAATTGGCCTGTGTGTGGGTGTGCTTGAGTCAGCCCTGTGATGGATGGTCATCCTGTCAAGGTATGGTTCCTGCTCAGACTCAGTGAATTTGCCTTAGTCAATGGGTGGGCCTCTCTGGCAGTGTCTTAAATTGGTTTGAATCCTACCTGGCAGGTAGAAAATTCTTTGTTAGTTGTGGTAAATACAACTTAAAGACACTTGATATCCTATATGGTGTTCCACAAGGCTCTATCCTGGATCCACTGCTCTTCTCAATCTACATGCTTCCGTTAGGTCAGATTATCTTAAGGCACAACGTGAGTTACTACAACTATGCTGATGACACACAGCTGTATTTATCAATAGCACCTGATGATCCAGACGGTGTAAATTCACCAACACAATGTCTTACTTGTGTCTCTAATTGGATGAATAGTAATTTTCTCAAGCTAAATAAAGAGAAAACAGAAATTTTAGTGATTGGCAATAATGGAGACAATGAGATTATTAGAAATAAACTTGATGCATTAGGATTAAAAGTCAAAGCGGATGTAAAGAACTTAGGGGTAACTGTTGACTGTAATCTGAATTTTAAATCGCATATTCATCAGACCACTAGGACAGCATTTTTTCACTTAACAAACATAGCAAAAGTTAGACCTCTTATATCATTGAAAGATGCAGAGAAATTAGTTCACGCTTTTGTTTTCAGTCGTCTAGATTACTGTAACACACTCCTTTCAGGACCACCCAAAAAAGACATAAATCGTTTGCAACAAGTGCGGAATGGAGCTGCTAGAATCCTAACTAGAAAAAGAAAATCCGAGCACATTTCTCCAGTTTTGATGTCGCTACACTGGTTACCTGTGTCATTCAGAATTGACTTTAAAATATTGCTTATGGTTTACAAAGCCTTAAAAATCTCGCTCCATCTTATATATCGCAATGTGTGACACCTTATATTCCAAATTGTAACCTTAGATCCTCAAATGAGTGTCTCCTTACAATTCCAAGAGCAAAACTTAAAAGAAGTGGTGAGGCGGCCTTCTGCTGTTATGCACCTAAAATCTGGAATAACCTGCCAATAGGAATTCGCCAGGCTGATACAGTGGAGCACTTTAAAAAACTGCTAAAAACACATTACTTTAACATGGCTTTCTGATAACTTCACCTTCATTTAATCCTGATACTCTGTATATTCAATTAATTATCATTACTGTTCATGGTGGCTCTAAAATCCGTACTGACCCCTACCCTCTATTCTGTTTCTTTTCCTGGTTTTCTGTGGTGGCGATCTGCGCCATCACCACCTAATCAAAGCACCGTGATGTCCTACATTGATGGATTAAAAGCCAGAAGTCTACATGACTATCATCATCAAGTCCTTCCAAGAGAACCCTAAATACAAAGAGGACTGTTTCATTTATGTTAGGTAGAATGCTCAGAGGGGACTGGGTGGTCTTGTGGCCTGGAACCCCTGCAGATTTTATTATTTTTGTTTTGTTTTTTATGTCCTCCCTGGCCATCGGACCTTACTCTTATTCTATGTTAATTAGTGTTGTCTTATTCTAATTCTTACTTTGTCTTTTATTTCTCTTTTCTTCATCATGTAAAGCACTTTGAGCTACATTATTTGTATGAAAATGTGCTATATAAATAAATGTTGTTGTTGTTGTTCTGGGATAGGCTCCTGCGCTATATGATCCAGAATTGGCTTTAACATACGGGGGATATCCAGAAAAAAAGGTTACAACAGCTGTTAAAAATCGAAAAATGAATATATTTCAACCAAATTTACAGGGTATGTTCCAAAATATGTGTTTATTTCTCAACATAATCGCCGTTAACTTCGATGCACTTCTTCAGCCTGGGCACCAGCTTTTTTATACCCTCGTCGAATACGCTCCACTCCACTTCCGAAAGCCAATTCTCCACTGTCTCCTTCACCTCCTCATCGTTGGAAAAACGTTTCCCACCCAAGAATTCTTTCACAATTCTTCCACAAGCTGACGATGGATCTCGGCCGCGGATTCGCGACGCAAAGTGAGGAACTTGATGACTGAACGAATCTTGCATCGGCGGTAGGTGGAGCAAACAGCCTCAGCAGAGGTTGATGAACTCGATTGCTGTGATGACATTTCACAACTGACTGACGCGGTCCCGGGCTTATTTTGACCGTTAGGACCCCCCTACACCAGGTATGCCAACCTTCGAAAAAAAAAATTCCCTGCACCCTCCAGGGCACTTGTAACCTTTTTTTCTGGATATCCCTCGTATTTAAGAGTGTAGCTGCTGGTGAGTAAGGCAGGATCAAGCATGGGTCAAACGCAAGATGAAAGAAATCTCTCAGTCCAAACGGTTTGTTTTAAAAGATTAAGTGAAAATTCAAAGCAAACAGTCCACACATGAATGAAGAAAAAGGTAGTTACACGCATAGAATAAAAGGCAAAAAAAAAATCTGAAACAAATGTCACTTCTCGAAACTTACCTTTTCTTGTCAAACTTCAGTTGTTTCTATACTTTACTTCACCTTCAGTACGCTCTAAATGTACGACACTGATCGTTCAATACAGCTCATTGCATTTCATTCTATTGAGCATGTTAATGCATGGTTTAAAACTGTGTGCCCTCCTGGCAAGGCAGGTCATTAACAGGCTAATCTGTAGTCAGAGAGACAAGAAATAGTTATAATATACCAATTCAATTCAACTTGTGGGGGTTATAAGAATCTCCTATAGACTATGCACTAATATAGAGGCAAACATTTAATACTGGTATGACTTAAATAACCAGCAAATGGCTCTTACAAAGAATATTATGTTATATTCAATAGCAAATTATGAAACTGAAACTTGAAGGAAAAAGACATATGTAGTTAATGAGTGTAATTGAATGAATTAAAGTGTTAATTCTAATTTGTATTCTGCATAAAAAGTTCAAAATACTGCATATACTTTAATTTTAAGAATTGTCCATATGCCTGTAATATGATATTGGCATCTCTTTTACCTTATTATTATTACTGGCATCTCTTATACCTTGTTGAAATGTTAAACCTCTCTTCTCTTAAGCTATGCAAAATAGCATGTTTTCAATTTTGTTTTAATAAAACAAGCGAAGAATGCCAGAGAAGGTCTTTGAGAGTGAAATATAGACTAGATCACTTCATTTTTAAGGGTACTGTAGACTCTCTACTGAATAAATGTAATGCAGTAATTCATCATCAGTGGCTTTGTAACCCAGAGAAAACAAGATACTAGAAGAGTTACCTAAGTTCATTAAAATCACCTTTCCACAGGATGGCATATACAGTAGAAACCGAGAAAGTGAACTGTGCCTGCAGCATTACAGTCATATGTCTTTCTCATGCGTGGCATGCAGGATGTTGAACCCTTGTTTCTAGTATATAGTTGGAGGAATGAACTGTTATTTTCATAATTCATACTTACAAGAATATTAGTTGTGTTATCTGGTATTGCTTGGATATTATTTCAAAACTTTGCTATAATTTTAAAGTGGGAAAATGTATTATGTTTAAACTAAATATGATTAAGGATTTCAATTTGCTATGAAATTTGGCTTGATTCAGAAAGTATTCACCTTTTTTAACAGAGTTGTGCTAAAATCATTTAAATTATTTTTTCCCACCATCAAGCAACACTCTATACCTCAGAATGACAAAGTGAAAAATATTTTAGAAATGTGAGAAATATAAAAATATTTCTATATTTATAATATAAAATATATATTTCTAAAAATATTTTAGAAAATTATGCAAATGTATTAAAAATAAAAAACTGGAATATCAAATTGACACAAATATTCAGACCCTTTGTTAAGATATTTGAAATATGGCTCAAGTGCCTTCCATTTTCTTCATCATTGTTGAGATGTTTCTACGCCTTACCTGGAGTCCATTTGTGGTCAATTCAGTTGGTTGCAGATGATTAGGAAAGGCACTCACCTGTCTATAGAAGGTCCCACAGTTGACAATGTGGATCAGAGGAAAAAACAAGCCATGAGGTTAAAGGAATTGCCTACAGAATTTAGAGACAGGATTGTGTTGAAGCACAGATCTGGGCAAGGCTACAAAACAATTCCTGCAGCATCTGAAGTTCACTGGGGCACAGTGGCCTCCATAATTCTTAAATGGAACAAGTTTGGAACAGCCACAACTCTTCCTAGAGCTGGCCACTTGCCTAACCTGAACATATAACTTCAGTTCTTAAATCCTTACACTGGTTCCTAGTTAAGTTTAGGACAGATTTCAAAATCTTCCTTTTAACATATAAAGCCTTAAATGGCCAAGGTCCAGCTTGCTTGTCTGAACTTATCATGACTTACAAACCACAGCGCACATTAAGATCTCAAGATGCTGGTCTGCTTATGATTCCAAGGATTAATAAAATAACAATGGGAGGTCAAGCTTTTAGTTACAGGGCCCATAAACTGTGGACTAGTGTGCCTGCTACTGTAAGAGATGCCCCTTCAGTCTCAGCTTTCAAATCCCGACTGAAGACTCACTACTTCAGTTTAGCATACCCTGAGTAGAGCTGCTGATTAAATGTACAGACTGCTCTCTGTTGTTAGTCATTAGCACTAAAACATAAGTAATATGATAGTTTTAATTTGTTACTTACCTTCACCTATTCTGTTTTTCTTCTCGGTATTCAAAGGTGGCACTCGGTGCCACTGCCCACCTGCCAAGTGGTTTTGCCTGCCTAAGGTAAAGTCATCTCTGATTGAGGATCACAGGAATTGTTGGGTTGAGGTGTCCTTTCATCATATTGGCTGGCTTAGCGCTATCCCAGCTGTGGAATGGCCAAATGGGGGAGGCAGCTTGATAGCTGAGGTCTCCAGCACTCTGAACAAATCCAAATCCTATGATGGGATATCATCTACTTTTAAATTCTGCTCTGTACTTGTAATACTTTTATTTTACTGTCATATTGCATTGAGGATTACTTGTGTTTTGTTCTGTGTACTATATTGTATTGACCCCCATCTCTTTGACACCCACTGCACACCCAAACTATCTGGAAAGGGGTCTGTCTTTGAATTGCCTTTTGGGGGGAGTTTTACCTTGTCTTCTTAGAGAGTCAAAGCTAGGGGGCTGTCAAGAGGCAGGGCCTGTTAAAGCCCATTGTGGCACTTCTTGTGTGATTTTGGGCTATACAAAAATAAATTGTATTGTATTGTGTTGTAAACTGAACAATCAGGGAGAAGGGCCTTGGTAAGAGAGGTGACCAAGAACCCGATGGTCACTCTCACTGAGCTAGAGAGAAATTATGCAGAGATGAGAGAAACTTTCAGAAGTTCAACACTCCAGGAAAGGGTGGCCAGACATAAGCCTCTCCTCAGTAAAAGACATATGAATGCAGTTTTCAAAAAGGCATCTAAAGAAACTCTCAGATTGAGAGAAGCACAATTCACTGGTCTGATTAAACCAAGATTATGTCTGGAGAAAACCAAGCACTTCTAATCACCTGTGCAACACCATTTCCACTGTGAAGCATGGTGATGACAGCATCGTGCTATGGGGATGTTTTTCAGCAGTAGGCCCTTGGAGACGAGACAGGATTGAGGGAAAGCTGAATGGAGCCAAGTACAGAGATATTCTTATTGAAAACCTGCTCCTGAGCACTGTGGACATCAGACTAAGCAGAGGGTTCACCTTTAAAAGGGTAATCAACGTGATATATCAATTGTTCATTTGCAAAATTTTATATAAGTCCTCTTTTTGCTTTATCATTGCTAGGTATTAAGTGTTCCTTGATAAGGCAAAAAATGCAACATAGCAAAAGGTGGAAGGGGTCTGAATAATTTCTGAATCCACTATAAGTGAAATTTAATAGCAATAGATTCATTATAAATTTTAGACACAGAAAATGTATTGGGTTCAGTTTCAATATGATAGATGCTTCTAATTTGTTAAAAAATCTGACTTGGTAGGTTTATAACTACTTGAAGCAATTAGCAGAGTCTTCAAATATGACAGAGGAATAGCCCTTGGCAGGTTGTGTTGTTGGTGTATTGGTCAGAGATTACACTTTCGATCCCAAAACTCCAGAGCCATATGGCTCAACGTAATGCTGCGTGGGACCATGTCAAAAATGGGGAGGGAAATGTTTGATAAAACAGAAAGTTAAATACAGCAGGTGGATGACAAACCTAGATTAATGGCTTGGAATGCAAGCTTGTACCCATTAGACTTTTTCGTGTCAGTAGTTCACACTGTAGTACTTCATGATATTTGTTCCTTCCCTGAGCTGCACATGCTGATCCCTGGGAACATCAAGAAGCCATATAACCTATATTCTAAGTCCAGCTATCCCTGAATTATTTTACAATTGTTATGAAAATCTGTGCAGCGGATTTTGTGTGATTATAGAACAAGTACACATACATACATACATACATACAAATAGGTGCTAACTCTACTTTTTATATAGATATCAGAAAACTGATAACTGGCTTTATATAACAATTACACTAATGACTTGTAAAATATTTCTTAATGACTATTTGTCAAACTCACTATGCATTGATTTATGGTAAGTTCATGTTCAGAAAATGTGTATTCCTGGAATGCTTGCTGTTGAGTGGGGGAATGACTCAGAAATGTGAAAAGGTGGGACACCAGCCAGGTCATCCCATTTAATTCTATCAAAATGAAAACAAAAGCAGTGTGTGATGGTGTGACCTTATCCTCAAGAGGTAAGTGAAAAGAAAACAAAGCTTTTTGTCTTGGTCAGGACAGAGCTCCGTCCTGCATTCAGCTCAGTGCAATAATACAACACCTTCTTCTTGGGAGCCTCGGTTTTACAGCGCTCTGACGGGAAGAGTCCGAGTCAGTTGCCTTCATGGGGTATCTTCTGTGCTGTGATGGGAAAGACAGATGACATGGTTAGCAAGCGCGTACCCTCTTACCCAGGACTGGAATGACATACCTCTGATGAGCACAGAAGACAATCTTCTGATGTACATACATGAAACACAACAAAGCTGAAGGCATGAAAGAATTCTGGTAACAGAGTATATATATCTATATACTGTATATATGGCAGCAGTGGTAGTGCTGCTGCCTCGCAGTTAGGAGACCCGGGTTCGCTTCCCGGGTCCTCCCTGCGTGGAGTTTGCATGTTCTCCCCGTGTCTGCGTGGGTTTCCTCCGGGCGCTCCGGTTTCCTCCCACAGTCCAAAGACATGCAGGTTAGGTGGTTTGGCGATTCTAAATTGGCCTTGGTGTGTGGGTGTGTTTGTGTGTGTCCTGCGGTGGGTTGGCACCCTGCCCAGGATTAGTTCCTGCCTTGTGCCCTGTGTTGGCTGGGATTGGCTCCAGCAGACCCCCGTGACCCTGTGTTTGGATTCAGCGGGTTGGATAATGGATGGATGGATGGATTTATATATATATATATATATATATTGTGATGGATGTCCGGCAAGAGTTGCCGGCCCTCACCCCCAGGCCGCCAGGAGGAGCTCTCCCGACAGCATGGACGTGCCCCGAGTTCCAGCAGGGCCTCATGGACTTTGTAGTTTTTACACACAGCCCTGCTGGATACCTTGGGGACCACAAGGAGTCGCTATAGGAGTCTACAAGCCTCGCTATGTGCCCTCTAACCTGGAAGTGCGTCCTGGTCACGTGAACGGGAGGAATGACGTACTTCCAGGTTGAAGAAAAGAGAAGTTTTACCTGACCCGGAAGTGATAGAAAGTCACGTGGACTGAGGGACAAACACTTCTGGGTCAAGGAGTATAAAGGACTATGGGAAATCCCAGACGGACGAGCTGAGTTGGGAGGCAGGGTGGCTAAGCGTCTGGGAGTGGAGGATTGGTTTATTAATTATTGTATTGTTTATTGAGAATTGTGGAGAGGAGCGTGCTTTGTGCACTTTATTATTATAATAAATATCATTATTGGACTTTTACCTGGTGTCTGACGTGTAGTCTGAGGGTACAAGGGTGCGAGCGAACCCTAATCTGTCACAATATATATATATTGTCACACACGTGCGCATGGGAGGCAGCGAAAGGGCTTGAATAAGGGCAATTCCGAGACATACCGGGATGTGGCAGAGTGCACTGACTCTTTTTCTCCCTTGCCTGCAGACCGTTCACGGGAGATTCCACCTGGTCCTCTTGACGTCACTTCCGGGACCGAGCCAATGGAAGGAGAACTTGCTGGCTCCGGCCCCTGTGATGTCACGTCCGGGCTCGCACCAATGGCAGAAGACCTTCATGAGCCCAACCCCTTTGACTTCACTTCCTGTCTTCCCCTTTAAAAGCCTCCACCTTTTTCCTATTCCCTCAGTTCTGTTTTGGACTCGGTTTTGTGCATAGCTACTTTGTAGACAGGAAACCAGATTATACGGGTGGCTGCCCCAAACCTTTATATGACTCTGTCTCGAGTTTGTGACAATATATATATTCCTAACTTGAGCTTCTGTAAAGTTTTAGTTTCCCCTTGGGGACAAAACAAGGATATTTACAGTAATCCCTCCTCCATCGCGGGGGTTGCGTTCCAGACCCCCCCGCAATAGGTGAAAATCCGCGAAGTAGAAACCATATGTTTGTATGGTTATTTTTATATATTTTAAGCCCTTAGAAACTCTCCCACACTGTTAACATTATTAGAGCCCTCTAGACATGAAATAACACCCTTTAGTCAAAAGTTTAAACTGTGCTCCATGACAAGACAGAGATGACAGTTCTTTCTCACAATTAAAAGAATGCAAATATATCTTTTCTTCAAATGAGTCTCTGCATCAGGAGCAGAGAATTTAAGAGAGAGAGCGCGCGCTCGCAAAGAAAAGCAAACAATCAAAAAATCAATACGTGTGCTTTTAAGTAAAGCGGCACTTTTCAGAGGAGCGTCAGTATCTTCTAAGCAAACAGCCTATGTTGAAACAGCCCCTCTGCTCAAATCTCCTCTGTCAGGCGCAGAGAACGTCAGAGAGAGAGCGCTAGAGCGCGAGATTAAAGCAAACAATCAAAAAATCAATACGTGTGCTTTTGTGCTTTTAAATATGCCGAGATAAAGCGGCATTTTTTAGAAAAGCGTCAGTATCTTTTAAGCAAACAGCTTCTGTGCAAACAGCACCTCTGCTCATACTCCCTCCGTCAGGTGCAGATAATGTCAGAGAGGGTGAGATAGAGGCAGAGACAAGCAAACAAACACCGCGGGGGATGCATATCTTATAGCATTCAGGAGTTTTAGTTAATATGTAATACATGCTCTGATTGGGTAGCTTCTAAGCCATCTGCCAATAGCGTCCCTTGTATGAAATCAACTGGGCAAACAAACTGAGGAAGCATGTACCATAAATTAAAAGACCCATTGTCCGCAGAAATCCGCGAACCAGCGAAAAATCCGTGATATATATTTAGATATGCTTACATTTAAAATCCGCGATAGAATGAAGCCGGGAAAGTCGAAGCGCGATATAGCGAGGGATTACTGTAATCTAATATGCAAACAAACCAGTTAACAAAATCCTGAAAGTGACTAGCATTGAATTGAAAAAACATATGTTGGCCCAGTGATGGTGGAAGTCATACTGCCTCACAGCTGTAAGAGACAGGATTCACATCCTAGCTTAGTCAATGTCTGCACATCTTCTGTGTTCTTCAGTGCTCCAGTGTATTTCCCTTCCATTATCCAAGGACTCCTGCTACATCCATGGCTGATTCCTTCTATTGTTATGCTTGACACTGCTGGGATTAGTTCTGCATCCCTAGGAACCTAAAATTGGATTAAGCGGTTTCAGTAAAAGGATAGTTGTATGTACACTCAGTGGACACTTCAGTAGCTGCATCTGCTCATAAACACAAATGCTCCTCCAAAAATCACATCATGTACAGTAGCTGCAATTCTATTCGGCATATAGACAAGGTCAAGAGGTTTAGTTTTTGTGCAACCAAACATTATGCTGGGTAAGAAAATTGTTTGACTGTGTTGTGATTCTTGCTGCAAAACACAGGCCTCCTGGGATTTATAAACACAGCAGTCTCTAGAGTTTAATCTGATGGTGTGAAAAAGAGAAGTACCCCTAGCAGTGGTTTTGTGTGCAAAAATAGCTTGTTAGTGAGAAAAGTCAAAGAAGAATGACCAGACTGAGTAGGTTAATGGTATGGCTAAACATACTCAAATAAGAGCCTCTTAAATAGTGATGTTAAGAAGGACACTTCTTTTATTTATTTATTTAATTTTATTAATGTCATTTGAAGAAAACAACATTCCATACAATCATGTCAAAGTTAACAAACCATAATGCAACCCCCACACTTCTAAATTTAACAGAAATGGCTACAAGTGGTGAAGACCACACCGAGTTCTCAGTCACCTAAGCAGAGGAGGATAAGGCTACAGTGATCCTGTGATTACCAAACCTGGATGACTAAGGATTGGAAAAAAGTTCCCTGGTCTGTCTTAATTACTGCTGTGACATTCAGAAAATAGAATTAGAATTTGGTGCAAGTAACTTGAATCCATGGATAAATTCCAACATGTGTAAACAGTAAAGACTGGTAGCCTTGACACATTATAGTTTTTTGTTGCAATATAGTTTGAATTTGAATATTTACCCCCTTATTGTTCAAGTCAAATGGATACTTCCAGAAGAATAATTCCATAGGGCATGCATCATCTCAGGCTGGTTCCATAAACCTGAAAGTGACTCCAGTTAACACCAATTGTGTGGACATCCTGCAGATGCCAGTCCAACAGGGCACCTTTGGCATGACTTAGAATGGGCGATTCTTTAAAAATTCTGTAAAAGCCATGTGATACTTTCAAGTCAGCACAGATAAAAAAAAATACTTAAGGAATATTTCCAGTATCTTGTTAAATATATGCCTCAGAGAACTGTGCTGAAGGCAAAAGGGAATTCCACCTGGTAGGTAGGTAGGTGAACCTAAAAAAGTGTCCACTGAGTCTATGATTTTTTTAAACATTTGCTCTTTGAACAGTGCAATTTATTTTTAAATTTGGAATGTGTTCATTTTTAAAATTAAAACAGCATGGGCTCTCTGAGTCTGTCTTGAACACAAACTAGACTTAATTTTAGGGGTGCTGGATAAAATTGTATTTGCTAAGGCATGAAGTAAAAAAGAGATTGTACATTTCATCTTGAAGCCCTGAGCTGTCAAATTGATAGTTGCCAAAAAACTACAGTGTTATGATTATACAGAATGGTATTCTGCTTGATTATTTGTAAGGATCACCTGATGCAGAAAAGGAAGTTTTTTTTTCTATATATTTGCAGAACATGGTGACAACTGGTGACAGCTATAGCGATCTAGGAGCAGGTGAAGCTGACAATATCAGTGTCTGCCAAGTGCAATAAAAACTAAGTTCATCCTTTTTGAAAACTTTTTTTTTTTATTTTTTATATATAGATATAAAACCTTTTGAACAGATTTTTATTTGTAATCAAAAAGACTTGGCACAATTTCATAACACAAAGGACAATAAGTCCTTTCCAAGACACTTCCCTTCATTAAATATAAGATTTCCTTCTGTTACTCAACAGAGGGGTAGGACTTGATTATTGGACTTTGGCCCACTTTTCTCATGAGTGACATTTTCACACTTAATCCGAGACACTTAGTTCCTGGTTCTGTGTTATCTTTGTCTGTATCTGTACTTACTCACTCAGTTTATTGTTCTGTTAGCTATTCTATGGTTTCTCTAGCTATTTCTTTCCAGTGCATGCACAGTAAACAGATGTTTTAGCTTTTTTGAGAATCTTTAAAAAAATGTTTCTTTATAAAATAATAATTTATTGCATTTCACTCAAATATGCATGTATTGTTTCAGAGAAAAAGGTCTGCAAACAGGTTCAAACATCAGAAACATAATCTCATTAATGCTGACACCACCTTGAATATTCTATACTAGAGACACTTGACAAACTATTTGGAAGGTTTTGATCTGTGAACAGGGAGGCACGGTGGCGCAGTGGTAGCGCTGCTGCCTCACAGTAAGGAGATCTGGGTTCACTTCCCGGGTCCTTCCTGCATGGAGTTTGCATGTTCTCCCCGTGTCTGCGTGGATTTCCTCCAGGTGCTCTGGTTTCCTCCCACAGTTTGAAGACATGCTGGTTAGGTGTGTTGGCGATCCCAAATTGTCCCTAGTGTTTGTGTGTGTCCTGTGCTGGGCTGGTGTCCTGCCTGGGGTTTGTTCCTGCCTTGTGCCCTGTGCTGGATGGGATAGGCTCCAGCAGACCCCTGTGTTAGGATATAGCGGGTTGGAAAATGACTGACTTACTGATCTGTGGTGATCTACAGTCCCTATAAAACGTTTTCACCACTATTTTACCATGGAAGAGTTTTGGGGTGACCCAAACATAGATATTTTTGGTCCCTCACTCAGATTCTGTGTTATGTAGATCCATGTACACAGTATATCCTCTACCCTAACTCTTGTTTTTTTATTCTTGAACCCACCTGGACTGGAAGGAGACACAGCCCACAGAAGCAGTGCAATTGTAGCTGGGAATACAGACCAACTTCACCCAGAGCTGACCGCTGATGTGCTTCATTTCCTATATTAGAGGATATCTCCTCTCTTCATGTATACACTCAGACTGAGCAACAAGTCAAGCAAAGAGTGAAAGCAATATTCTTGATTTAGTCAGTGTAGCAAAATCAATGATACAAACTGGATATTTCAAGAGCTGTGAAAGACGATACTGGCTGAAGCACCCAATGTTGTGACATTCAGTCTCTTAAGGTTACATTGCTGTATCACACTGCATGGGGCTTCTTGGTGACTTGACTCTTCATTCTTCTGTTCATTCCTGGTTCTTACTGTCTTCAATATTTCCACTTTGAGCTGCTGAATTTTTAAAGCTTGTCAGAGCCAAGGTGAATAGCCCTTCCATGTCCAATATTATATTTACAGATCATTGCAGTACATGTTCACGAGGTGTGAACTCACAAAGGTAATTCAATGGTTTGAGGGCTTCACCTTTACACATGTGGAGAGTACAGAAAATGATTATTTTATCATTTCATGTTCTGACCTTTCATTTTCCTAGACTTTAACAATTCTAAGTTTTAATTTTGATATTTTAAGTTGCGGTCTGTTGTCTCTACTAATACTTCCTCTTTCTGTGGTTAGCAAAGCTACTTTTACAGAGATCCGAAGCTCTGTAAATACTAAAAATAGTAAAAGTCACAGTTCCACTTATCGTCCAAAAACAACTTAATAAAAACTTAATAAACAACTTAATAAAAGAAAAAAAAAAACTAAAACACATTTTAACAATCCTGATTACCTCTAATACTTAATAAAATCATACTCTCTAACAACCCCTTGGAAGTTTTCATATTTCATTACTATTCAACATTGCGTCACAATAGATTTAATTGAGTTTTTTCGATCAACAGAAGTAAGACTCTATAAAGCCAACATATCTCTACAAAGTGATGTAAATTAATCTATACTAATAAACGGCAAAGCCCTCACTCACTCACTCACTGACTCACTGACTGACTGACTGACTGACTCATCACTAATTCTCCAACTTCCCGTGTGGGTAGAAGGCTGAAATTTGGCAGGCTTATTCCTTACAGCTTCCTTACAAAAGTTGGGCAGGTTTCATTTCGAAATTCTACGTGTAATGGTCATAACTGGAAGCTGTTTTTCTCCATTTACTGTAATGGAGATGAGCTTGAAACCCGTGGGGGCGGAGTTTCGTGTGACATCATCACGCCTCCCACGTAATCACGCAGTACGTAGAAAACCAGGAAGAGGCCCAAAAAGCGCTGAAGAAAACATGCATTATATAATTGAGAAGGCAACGAAACAATAAGAAGCGAGCGAGTGACATATACAACCATATTCATGAGTTCTGCTACTTCGGAAACAAAGCACGATGTAAACCTAAACTTTAAACTAAGTTCATAGACAGGCTGCCGCTGGCGTTTGTAATTTAGTGCCTGCCCATATAAGGCCATCCGTCAGCGGCAATCCAATAGCAAACTGCCACGGGTAAATATTCACGGGTGAAGGACTGTGCTTATGCAGAGAAAGATGAGATGGTCAGGGTGGTGTTTGGCACAAACTCAGCGAAACTGCGAGTGAAAGTTTTAAGTGCCGGGACTTCGGTAACATTAAATACAGCCATGGACATAGCACGACATGGCAGCAGCACAGCTGGGAAACTTCGATGCATGTACACCGAGCGGCTCAAGTGAACTGACGCAGTGCACAGACAAAAAGCAACAGTTCCGAAGAGCGCTGAACAAAAACCGAATTACACAATTGAAAAGGCAGCAAAAAAATATGAAGCGTGTGATACATACAAACATATTCATAAATGCAGCTACTGCGGAAACAAAGCACACGGTGGAAAAAGTCAATGTCCCGCTAAAGGAAGACAGTGTAAAAAAAAAA
>JANRMT010062820.1:6461093-6485803 GCA_026402145.1 Polypterus bichir lapradei
TTATATGGGCAGGCACTAAATTACAAACGCCAGCGGCAGCCTGTCTATGAACTTAATTTAAAGTGTAGGTTTACACTGTGCTTTGTTTCCGAAGTAGCAGAACTCATGAATATGGTTGTATATATCACTCGCTCGCTTCTTATTGTTTCACTGCCTTCTCAATTATATAATGCATGTTTTCTAAAGCGCTTTTTGGGCCTCTTCCTGGTTTTCTACGTACTGTGTGATTACGTAGGAGGCGTGATGATGTCAGACGAAACTCCGCCCCCACGGGTTTCAAGCTCATCTCCATTACAGTAAATGGAGAAAAACAGCTTCCAGTTATGACCATTACGCGTAGAGTTTCGAAATGAAACCTGCCCAACTTTTGTAAGGAAGCTGTAAGGAATAATCCTGCCAAATTTCAGCCTTCTACCTACACGGGAAGTTGGAGAATTAGTGATGTGTCAGTCAGTCAGTGAGTGAGTGAGTGAGGGCTTTGCCGTTTATTAGTATAGATTAATGAATTCAGTTGTTCAACATTTTTATTGGTGCTTCTGTACTAAATGACATGTCCTTACACTCCTTTTGTGAGTTTTTCATGGTAAGATATCCAGTTTTGAGGTCAGCTAAGTGAATTATGGTATACTTTTTGGTTGTAAATTTTGTTTTTCATAGGTGCCGTCATTTGTTTCTCCTCTCATTAGGCCAGCAATCCACATCGTTTAGGGTGTGTCTTAAACAGCTGTAACCACTTGATTACAACATGATTGGTTAAAGAGTTATCCTTTTGATCAATTTCTGGTTAGGTTTTATACAAAACCACTTTTTGCCAAACAAATTTATTGTCAAAACTAATTATTTAATAATTTTTTTGTACAGACTCTTATTTTAAATTTCTTTACTTTGATTTTTTTCTCTCATTACTATTCTGATGTTTGATTTCTTGACCACTCAGTTTTGACCCTTCTTTTTTTTCTGACTAAGTCTTATCTCTTGGTCCTACTCAAAAATATTTTCACTAGGCCTCACTAGCATGTGGAGGAACATTATGATCAGTTTGAGCCTTGTAAACACTTTCTTAAGAATTTAAATAAAAACAATAGAGCATTTGTACAGTTGTATAAAAATACAACTAAGGCTATACTAGTGTTTTCTAAAATGTGCAGTTTAATATTTAAAATCATCACATATCTGCTCCTATATTTTGAAGTAGATGTAGACTAAATACTAGTTAGTTGTGTGAATGGAAAAAGAACAGACATTAAGAGCATAGTAAAATTTACAAATTAGTTGAGACATTGATTAATGCAAAGAATCTTATTGAAAAATATAATCATAATCAAAATATAATCATTCAACATGTCTTTGGAAAATGCATAAACAATTCCAGAAATATCAATTTTCCAAGATTTTCCATATTCAGTTGACTTAAACTAAGGTAACATTACGTGACTTTTATTCGTAGACTATGTGAGATTTGCTGATCTTATCGCCAACTGATGCCAGTTTACATTGCTGACAATGGCTAGGCATGTCAAATTATGTGACTGTGTGCCAACTTTCCAGCACAGTCCTGCCTGCCCCTTCTCTTGACAGCCGAAAACGTGCTGCCTGGTATTGCTTGTGCTGTAAGAAATGCTAACATGTACAGTGAGTTCTGCCATTTTTTTTTTATTTTCTACATTCGCTTATGGTATGTAGAAGATGAGACATCAGACAGACAACTTTAAGATGCAATACAATTGTCACCTTTTATATTTTACACTGGATTTCTTCCATAGTAGTAAATCTTCTTCCTTTCACTCTCGGTTTTGGTTTTGTGAGCAAAAACAAATCACAAGAAGTGAGTTCTGGCACATACAGGGGATATGAAGCAACAACCACAATGTTTTTGGTCAAAAAATCTTTGGCTGACAACGTGGTATGTGCAGGTGTGTTGTTGTTGTGCAAAATGCAGCTTTTGGGTGCACAATTTCTCAGAACATTCTTTCTCCTGATACTTCCCCATAGAAACTTCAGCACTTCAGCATAATGTCGTTGACTAACAGTCTATTCATGGGGAGCAAATTCTTTATCAACAAGTCTGTCATTGTCTATTGAAAATTTGTTATGGTAGCTTGGAGAAAAAAAATCACCCAAGTTACCTACACGATTGTAGAATAAATGCCAAAAGCATGTACTCGACCAATTCATCATGATGCTATGGTGTAACCAGACTGTGTGCATTGTGGTCCCCGGCCGGGGCTGGAGCCCGGCCGGGACGCCCAGGAGGACCAGAGGAGGGCTTGTGCCTCCTCCAGACCGAGAGGGGGCGTCCGTCCTGGTTATGCTGGAGGCCTCGGGTAGAGGGCTTGGAAGCCCAGCCCTGTAGGGACCCGTGGCCACCGCCAGGCGGCGCCCCAGTGCCCAATTATCCCAGGAGCCCGGCACTTCCGCCACACCAGGAAGTGCCGCGGGGAAGACGACAGGGGACACCCGGACGGCTTCCGTGTGCACAGCCGGCACTTCCGCCACACGGGGGTGTGTCCGCGGGAGATTGCCGGGAAGCAGCTGGAGCCCATCCGGGTTCCTATAAAAGGGGCCGCCTCCCTCCAGTCATTGACAAGAGTCGGGTGGAAGAGTGGCAACGTCTGGAGAAGGGAGGAGGCGGTAAGAAGAAAAGAGAGAAAGAAAGAAAGAAAGAGAGAAATAGAGAAGAAGAAAGAGAAGGCATTGGAGTGGCCTGGACTGAGGGGTATTGGGGATTGGTGAGCTGAAGTATAAGAAATGGAAAATAAACGTGTGTTTGTGGGTGACATGACCGTGTCTGCCTGTCTGTGTCCGGGTCAACCTTCACAATGGCGCCCAACGTGGGGCCCTCTGTCTGTGCCAAGACGGGGACCCCAAAACAAAAATTTTGTGAACGGCCCGGAGCAGTAGGCAACCCCGCACAGGTTTCGAGGGTGCGAAGTGCTCACGGCCCCAGGAAGACGTGAAATTCCCCAGATCGCCACCGGAGTGCGGTCGGATTCCTACCTGGTGAGGCAAAACTTCAACGGCCGTTGCAGGGGTACAGCAGTCTCCTGTGTGGGTACTCCCCATGAAGACGTCTGGGACGGCGTGGCGTTTATGGAGTCCATGCCGGGGCGGGTGCCTCAGTCAGAGGGGATCCGGGACGGAAGGTCTCTGCTTGCCGACGCTCAGCCCGGGAGGGCACATCGAGTCTGGTGTTTAGCCGGCAGGGGCTGCCCGGGTCCAAACGAATGGCAAAAGCACGCCGATCCACTGCGCTTTGTGGACGCGACACCGGCGAAAGGAGCCGCCATGGAGGAGACGCTGCAACGCGAAGAGCCGGAATGGCGTCGCACCAGGAGGAGAGGAGCCAAGATGGCCGCGGACCGGAAGTTCCTCCCTGTGACAGGCACGGGATTGGACGGTGTGTCTTGTGTGCCCGCCAATGACTGTATAGAGGTGGGACCAAGGAATGTCCATCTCGTGCCAAGGAGAGACCCGATTGGGCTGGAGAAGCCTCACAGAAAGCAGACGGGGAAGACTGACAACCAGGTAGGTCAATCGTCGACTGACTTTCTGTGCTTGTCAATGATGCAGGTGCTAGGTGCCATCCATGCGGAGCTGCAAAGTCTGAAGAAGACGGCGGGCGCGTCAGTGACGTCAGAACAGCGCGACGCTGGAATCTTTGGACGGACTGGTACCGCGGAGACGGTGAGTAGAATCGACTCCGTACAGCATAAAGGAGAACCCGCCGAACTCGGCCGTGATTCGAATGAACGGTATCAAGTAGGGGGTTGTCCGACACTGCATGCGACGGTGAGTTCTGTGTGCAAGGGGAGGGGAGAGACAGCGAGAGGGTTGGCAGGACACGGGTGGATGAGTGCCCTGGGTCCTAGCGCCCTACGCCCCAACCCTGCAACAGTCTCCCATCGCTCTTTAGGGACGCAAACCGGACAGAGTCTGTACCTTTTCCATAGGCAGACTCAAGCTGTTATAGCGTCCCAGAATAAAAGGGGAAATCGAGGGGAGTGTGCCGATTTCCCCGATAAGAAAGGCCGTCCTCTGCGGAGGCAGAGGGAATCCCCTGGGCGACTGGGTGAGCCGCCTGTGAGAGCGGTCCCAAGGAGAGCGAGAGGGCGGGCGTGGAACCTGCGGCGGAGGAGCCAGTCAGGCAAGTCGTGGGCTGTCGGAAGGGGGGGAGAGCACTGCCGGTATAGAGACCGACAGGACGCTCGGGGTGAGTGTCCTGGCAGTGCTTCTGGCCCTCCCTTTGTTCTTTTTACAGGTCAGAAGCCCCGACGAGCGCTGGAGCCGACGTCGTTCGGGACCTGCCCTCCTTGAACGGGCCGCTCCGTGGGAGGGCTCCCCGCCGGGAGGCCGATGGTGACCCAGCTGGTGGGGACGGCGGGGGCGAGAGCGGTGCAGACCAGAGGGGCACGTTTGCGTCGGAGGGGGTGCCGAACTGAGATGTCCCAGGGTGCCGTGTTGGACCCTGGGGACATAGTAGGACCCTCTCTGGGGACGTGCTGCCCTTTCGGGGAGTGTCGCTCGGACCCACGTGTCTTCGCTAGCGGTGGGTTACTGTGGTCCCCGGCCGGGGCTGGAGCCTGGCCGGGACGCCCAGGAGGACCAGAGGAGGGCTTGTGCCTCCTCCAGACCGCGAGGGGGCGTCCGTCCTGGTTATGTTGGGGGCCTCGGGTAAAGGGCTTGGAAGCCCAGCCCTGTAGGGACCCGTGGCCACCGCCAGGCGGCGCCCCAGTGCCCGATTATCCCAGGAGCCCGGCACTTCCGCCACACCAGGAAGTGCCGTGGGAAAGACGACAGGGGACACCCGGACGGCTTCCGTGTGCACAGCCGGCACTTCCGCCACACGGGGGTGTGTCCGCGGGAGATTGCCGGGAAGCAGCTGGAGCCCATCCGGGTTCCTATAAAAGGGGCCGCCTCCCTCCAGTCATTGACAAGAGTCGGGTGGAAGAGTGGCAACGTCTGGAGAAGGGAGGAGGCGGTAAGAAGAAAAGAGAGAAAGAAAGAAAGAGAGAAATAGAGAAGAAGAAAGAGAAGGCATTGGAGTGGCCTGGACTGAGGGGTATTGGGGATTGGTGAGCTGAAGTATAAGAAATGGAAAATAAACCTGTGTTTGTGGGTGACATGACCGTGTCTGCCTGTCTGTGTCCGGGTCAACCTTCACAGCATACAATACCTAACAGCATTACTACACATTACAGTTATGAGATGCACACTAGACCCTCTGCAGGACGTAGCAAAGGAGAGAATTAAAAGAAAACTGAGCCCCATTATGAACAATGCTGCACATCCTCTCTCTGTAATCCTCTTTCAGCCAATGAATTACTCAGCAAACGCTGAACAAGAGATGCAACTGGGGCTCTTTATACCAGCATCAATACACCTGCATAATGCCTGACTGGGACTGAGACTGCCAAGTCAGACTTTTTCTTTTCTTTCTTTTTACAAATTTTCTTCCTTTCTAGAAATTCTGGTGTGTGTTCAGTCAATAGTTTGGGTTATAAATATATTTATTTATCTATTTATATATTTAAAGTGTTTTTGTAAAAAGCCAAATTTACCCCAGGGAAAAATGAAGTTCTATCTATTTATCTATCTATCTATCTATCTATCTATCTATCTATCTATCTATCTATCTATCTATCTATCTATCTATCTATCTATCATACAGTGCCTTTTATCTATCTCTCTATCTATCTATCTCCATGATGTCTGACCAATTCCAGGAAATTCTGGGTTCCCCCTCATATAAACAAGATACATTTTTCACCACAAAACACTTTTGTTCAAAATATTACTACAAAAATTATAATCTTATG
The DNA here is from genome assembly GCA_026402145.1 of Polypterus bichir lapradei. Lineage (NCBI taxonomy): Eukaryota > Metazoa > Chordata > Cladistia > Polypteriformes > Polypteridae > Polypterus > Polypterus bichir. Next base: position 6,466,910 of record JANRMT010062820.1, read on the forward strand.
CATCAGAAGTGCATCAAGTCACACACATTTATGATACTGGATTAACAATGGGCACAGAAAAAATATTAAATACAATTATGATGAATAATTAGTATATGGTATAGTGTAAGGATATCAAAATGAGTGGTGACCCTCTAGCTAAAGAATCTGTGCTGGTAACTAGAAGGTTGCTGGTTTAAATCCCTGAAATGCCAGAAGGAAAGCTATTCCACTGGACCCTTGAGCAAGGACCTTAACCTGCAATTGCTCCAGGGCTGGTATATAATGGATGACCCTGTGCTTTAACCTCAAGCTTCACTCTCCCTCTCTGTGTGTCTCTGGAGAGTAAGGTGGGGTATGCAAAAATGACAAATTCTTAATACAAGAAATTGTATGAGGCAAATAAAGTGAATTAAAATGTCTGGGACCTGAAATTCCAGTCTTAATTAAATGTTCATTCATTGCATTTAAAATGTGCAAACATTACATGTACTCAAATATGATAACAACCTTAACCATTTAGGCTAAGGTTACAAATGCTGTAAAACTCAGTTTTTAATACAATCCTTCACTTTGTTCAAGCAAATATAAAACAAAGTATATGCAGAATCCCTGACAGCCCTCCATTGATATATTTAGGCTATCAATTTCACAGAAGTTTTTAAATGGAAGACTAAGACAAAAGTTTTTATTGTATTTTCAACTCTGAATTGTTTCCAGTTGTGGCTAACAACAAAAGTTGTTGTTTAAGTATTTACAATTTCATCATGCTTCTCATATACTGCACAAGAAGGCACTCTTAACACACACACACAAACACACACAAACACATTTAGTATTTCAGTTTCTACAACCGAATACTGTTTGGCATTTTATTTTACTCTTATATGTTAGGGGAAAAAAAGCCTCAGTGCCTCTTGATAAAGACAAAAAAAACATTGAAAGGCTTTTGTTAAATTAAGCTTCAGCATTTCTTAGCTTTCCAAAGAACTGGATTTTATTTTTCTCTTTTTAGAAAATATGTTAGTTTCAGAAACAATTGGAAAAACTGTTTTTCAAGACATTTCATTGAAATGCTCATCCCATTCCTCACTTTGTTAAATGTTTAATAATCGCATGTGTTTCCTTAGCTAGAGTGTTGTTATGTCTCAGATTTCACCCCGGCTTTCATGGCAATTTCATTTCCTGACCAACAGCATCTTTTCAGTTGCAGGATTACAATTTTTGGATTTCCACTCAGATTTTCTCTCTTCTATAGAGTCTGCAGTCAAATTAAAATAAAGACCCAAGAATCAGAACACATTTTAATATTTTGAAATAATATGAAGACAAACAGTATATTGTATTGCTACCATCCTGTATTAATATTAAGAAAGGCAGATATATTATACAAAGAGAGGACCTTTCTGGCAGCCCCCCAACCTTGCTCTGAACACACAGGAGGAGAAAACTGGGACCTTTATTAGACACATTACATGTTGGTAGGGATAAATGCAAGAAGAACAACAAAATAGATATATGGCCTCTTCTAACTTGCCTTCAATGTTGCTAAAAACCTGTCAGTTAGGTGGAGGTGGGCTCTTTGCTTGCCTCCATTCCAACACCAAAAAGCCCTCTGTTTGCCTCTTATCCAGCTCTCCGTCCCAGTCTTTCTCTCCCTTCCTGATCCTGGCCTCTCTTCCTCCCAACAGTTGTGTGTTTATGGGAAATAATATGATTCACCAGAATCGGAAGTAAATACTCAGTGGGGCTCCCACGTAAAGCTATGGAGCAGCAGGAGCAGTCGGTAGAGATAGGCTCAGCGTGGTGCCCTGCCTGGAGCCATGGACTGGCAGAGGACACGAGCCGCGTTAAGGTTGACTACGCCTGTTGGAGGATGTCTCCTCAGCCTGTTGAGATCCCATTTGGGGATAAGTGGATGGAGACACTGGGGCTCTTGGTTTTTGTAAAAGAAGATTCTGCCTCGTTTTTGTTGGCTTTCACTTTGATTTTATGGATTATTTATTGAAGATGAAATGCACTGAGCTTTTGAACACATTGTTTATTTGGTTTAAAATAATAATTAAATAAAAATAATACTTTGCACCAGCTCCTTTCTGACAGGTGTGTCCTCATTTGCACAGCTCATCCAGGGGTATGTTATCGGAGTTTCCCAGTTCAAGTAGCTTTCGGAAGGGACCATGAAGTGTGGAGCTAACCCGGACTATCCCACCTATCTCTCCTATTTTTTTGTGGTATCTCTGCTTGTCTAATCTCAACATTCTCATTTCTGCCACATCTAACTTCTTCTCCTCACCTTAATTCTTTGATCACACAATACCCCTGATACCTTCTTCCAATTGTTCCATCCATGATGCACTCTGTGGGTTAAGTCAACATTTAATTCTCCATCTTGGGGTACCACTGATCCTGTAGATTGTGAGGGAAACCAGGGTCATCAGCAAACCTCAAACCCTTAAACATGACCACACCAAGTCCTGGACTCAAATAAAGGAAGGTTTATTAAATAATTCTTCCTCAAAGTAACAAAAGCGTAAATACACAAGTTTTCTCTCTCCATACAATATCCTCACCACCGCATTGCCCTCCAGTTGAGTGTTGCCCTACGTCCTCCCAGCTCCGTCTCACCTGTGTAAGGGTGTGCAGCCCGTTTTATGATGGATCTGGGAGTACTTCCGGTGCCAGGTCCTCTGCCTGATGGAAGCACATCCATGTCATGTGAAAATCCATTATAAGAGGAAGCTTGTCTCCCTGCAGTGCCCTCTTGCGGCACCCAGTGACCCCAGCAGGGCTGCTCTTCCATACTACATCTCCCTGCCTTACCTGCTGGCTTCCTACTGAGCACTGATATCTGGGGCTGCTGCCATCTAGTGTGCTGGAGGAGTAAAAATCCCTCAGTGACATCTTCCCCTTTCATTGGGCTGCCTGTCTAACCCTTCTGGTTTTTCCTTCTGGGTCTGATCTCCTTCTCCTCCTATCTGCCTGTTAGGAGCCTCCTGTCTGGGTATGAAACCATCCCCTCTTCTGGCTGGGATGCCTGTCCAGCCCATGTGGCATCTACTAGATATTTAAATGTATCTACTGTTTTCAGTAGCTCTCCCTGCAGGCCGACGTTTGAATCCTGATCATCATTAAACCTCCTATATTCTGTCTTCTTATTTGTCTTAAACTCTTTACTGTCCAAAGCCCTTCTTCCAACTTCCTTTCCACTTCCTCTTTTCTGGTGCAACACCACACAATGTCCATCCATCCATCCATCCATCCATTATCCAACCTGGTATATCCTACCTACAGGGTCACAGCAGTCTGCTGGAGCCAACACAGGGCACAAGTCAGGAAACAAACCCCGGGCAGGGTGCCAGCCCACCACAGGACACACACACACGCACACACTAGGGACAATTTAGAATCACCAATGCACCTAACCCGCATGTCTTTGGACTGTGGGAGGAAACTGGAGCACCCGGAGGAAACCCACGCAGACATGGGGAGAACATGCAAACTCACAGGGAGGACCTGGGAAGAGAATCAGGGTCTCCCAACTGCGAGGCAGCAGCACTACCCACTCCGCCACCGTGCCCCCACAACACAATGTCATCAGCAAAAAGCCTGCACCAGGGGATTGGTCTTTTATCCCATAAGTCAACACATCCATAACCAGATGAAAGTGACATACATTTTGTTAAAATCTACACACTCGATGAAAATTTTAAATAATTTTAAGCAACATAAAATGATCAGACCTGCATAATCCAATTCAGAGTATGGGGGACCAAACTGGGCACAGGGTTTAAAATAGTGTTGAACTAGGCTGAGACCTCTCATGCAGACACCCATGCTCACACTCACACAGTGGCAACTTACAAATGCTAATTGATTTAACACGTTATGATTTAATGAATATTTACAGTATATGTTCTGAAAAAAGAAACGGTCAGAGTTTTGTCTTGATTCAAATGTGGGATTAGCATTATTTTCGAAAGGGGCACCGTGCTACCAAATACATTCATTTGCATTCAAACATGAATAAAGCCAACATTCATTTAGAAAGCAGACTGTCACACATTTATGTGCAAACTCAAATTTTATTTTACTGTTATGACACTGTGCTTGCACAGGGACTGCGGCAACTGCAAAGTATATGTTAAATTATGTATGTTGATAATGTGTCCAAATGTAACACATTGTTTAAGGAATTAACCTGTAATTGGAAATGAGCAATTACCTTCATAATGAATGATTTGAAAGGGAAAGGAAACTCTTATCTTTCTTCTTAATTATCATATTAAGATAATTGCAACAGGAGAAGTGCATGCTATCAATTAGAACTTGGCACGGCTTTTCCTCCTTTATTCTTGATAAATGTTTCCAGTGTTACAGATCTGAGATACAGTTAAAGCCTCCCTCTTCATCAAATGTGTCAACTGAATCTGACTCTTTTTGCCTAACTGAGTGAGGTTAAATATTAAATATTGCACATTGGATACATTTTAATAATATGCATCCGACAAAGTGATACCATTATATGCCTTTACCTTCAGGTTATTTGCACCGGCCTTTCATCCAGTTTATCGTTACTCCATAAATCCATTCCACATGGAGTAAAAGCAGGCCTCACTCAGTGGACGATAATACATTTTCACACTTTTAGCAAAGCTTTTGGCATTTTTTTTCTGCAAAAGGTTTGACTGGCAAAAAAATATCACAATATTGAGAAATATCATTTTACTATAAAGCAAAATATTTCTTTCAGAGGCATAGGGTCAGGAAAAGTTATTTTGGAGAAATGTGTTAATGCTGGGAAAATTCAGACAATTAAAAGCAGAAAAAGTGTTAAACTTCGTGGCTTATGTGTGCTGCTAGAGCCGTACCCTGGAGAAGAAGGGACCTCCAATGCCAAACTTCTGTCTGTCTTCAAGGCAGACCCTTCTAAAGTGTGTTCAGAAGAGGGCAGTTGATTTATTTCACAGGTAGGCAAGTCCCCTGAAGGATGGATGTAAGCAGCACTAATTGGCTTTGAAATACTCTGTGTTCATGGTGGCATGGGCTGAAAAGAATCATCTGGCTCTCCCCTTGGCTCTGTCTAGCCTCAAGTGTGTGCTTGCCTGTCCCTTAGCTACTGCCTTGGATTAAATTTAAAAGCCATGCTAAGCAAACAATAGCAGCGAGTTAATCACAAGAAATTTGCATCTTGCACAGGACAGCGAGCTATAAATTTTTATCACTGAGCCATAAATGGTGCTCATGTCCACATGCAGCATGCCCCCCCACCCACCACCACCCCCCAACCCCCGCCACTTTTTCTTTTCCTTTTAAAGACCACTTCTTGAGGGCTCTTCATTTATTTTTTCCTGCTGCTGACACCGGGGCATTATTATTTTGCATATTTATATCAATCTCAGCTTGAAATAATTAGCCCACGGAACGCACTAAATATGAGGATAAACATGTTCCTTTTCACATTGTTAGCAGGGTTTGAAAGCTGAATTCAGGCTTTTGTCAAATAGCCAAATAAAGCACTTTACGTTTGTTAAGATTGCCACAATGTAGATTACCAGTTCATGGATAGTGCCCCGAAATTCCCCTTGAGAATATTAAACATGCAAGATCTGGGTTTCCATAAATAAGATGCAGTGTTGAGCTGTTCAGCTGAAATGCTCCACCAAGATAATGTAATGATAAAGTCTAAGTATCTATTCAAATAATGAGGGATGTGATGGAGGATTTGCATTTGGCGTTTCCTTTTATTTCTCTCTCTTTCATGGTGTCAGACTTATATTTAAAATATATTACCAACAGGTTTTAATCATTGACTGTAAAGCATGGGACTAATTTGAGGATTCATTTCCATTACCTTGTTTCTCCTTATGGATCTTCAGGTTCCTTTGGGGGGGTCCATTTTAAATCACCACTATCCTTAATTAGGAAACACAACAAGTCTTTCACACAAACTCAACAGCCTCCAAAAAAGAAAAAAAAAAAACTGCTTCTCTTTGACTGTCTGAAGACACCACAACACTGGGTCAAGGTGGAAACATCAAATCATCACTTTTGATGCATTGTTCAGGAGCAATTTAATTGAATTAGACAAACACACACACAGACACATATTGTATGCATACATCTGGTGCTTCGCCTGAAGTGGGTCACCCATTGACTCTGCATTTTATTTTCATTGTGAACAAGCCAAAGTGCCTAGCGTTGCATGGGTATATATGTATAATGAGTAAAGGTAAGAAAGCAAATATATAAGTGTATTTCAGATGTTGACCCTTTTGTCATTGCTGGCTGAAATGCGAGTGTCCCATCTGTCATCTACATTACTCCTCCATCAATTTCTTTGCTCTCATAAGACAAGGATTTGTTCTTTTTGTGTATGTTTGGATTTCATAATTGTGGTAACTCCGTCCTAGGATGGAACCATGTAATCTACTTCTTTGTATTTCCTGGTTTAGTGTAGTTTCACAAATAGACGTCTAATGCCACATTAATAAACTAGATGGTTTGATGAATAAACAAATTTATTAATAAGTCACGTATGCTGAGCAAAACTATTGGTTTTTGAGTATGTCTGCTTGCGCAAAATTTTGTGACCCAGTTTTTTCATTCTCAAGCAAACATTCTTGGAATTATTATCATATACTTTATCGTCATCATATTATCATCTTAACATGTTACTCCTCTCTTTTCTTAAAAAAATATTTTGTTATGCTATAACAACTTCTTCCTCTCCTTAAATCTTATTATAATGCTTCCACATTATATTTATAAAATGAGAATTACAATGATAGTATGGACAACTCCTTCTTCCTAATACTGGGAATTTGGAAACACACACATGGCTTTCTTAAAGAAAATATTTTTTTGTTTTGTTATTGATTGTGCATATAAACAGATTCTTACTGCGGCTGACCTGAGAACACGCCACATACACTCACCCAGGTGAGAAACAGCTGGAGGTCAAACCAATCATTACCATTGGCTGAGGCGTTCGGACATGGTGATCATGTGGTTTTGCAACCCCCTCCCTCCATTACATCCCCATTTCGGGATTACCTCTTTGAAAGGTGTCATGAATCACCAGTAATATACATGTATTATAATATACATTATATTATATGTATTATAATATTACATGTATCTATACTAATAAAAGGCAAAGCCCTCACTCACTGACTGACTGACTCATCACTAATTCTCCAACTTCCCGTGTAGGTGGAAGGCTAAAATTTGGCAGGCTCATTCCTTACAGCTTACTTACAAAAGTTAGGCAGGTTTCATTTCGAAATTCTACATGTAACGGTCATAACTGGAACCTAATTTCGTCCATATATACGGCCATAGCCTGCAGCTCGGTCACCGTGTGAGGCAGAGTTGCGTCCCGCATCATCACGCCTCCCACGTAATTGAGTGCCTGACCATATAAGGTAAATATTCACGGGTGAAGGACTGTGCTTATGCAAACGAAGATGAGATGGTCAGGGAGACACGCTGCCGCTAAATATTCGTGGGTGAAGGACTGTGCTTAGCATATTCATAAGTGCAGCTACTGCGGAAACCCTCTGACGCTGAACAAGCCTTTGTACACATATCAATAGTAAAGCAAGATGTAAAGCTTCATTTTAAATTATGTTCATAGACACGCTGCCGCTAAATATTCGCAGGCAAATCCACAACTTAATACCGGGAATGCCTATTAAACATCTTAGATTCACAAGTACCGATTTGGGTAGTGATCACTTCGATGAATGAAACCTGTTCAAAAAACGCATTACACAATTGAGAAGGCAGCAAAAGAATATGAAGCGAGTGACGCATACAAGCATATTAATAAGTGCAGCTACTGCGGAAACAAAGCATGGTATAAACCTTAAATTTAAATTAAGTTCATAGACATGCTGCCGCTGGCGTTTGTCATGCCTACGACGAATATGATATTCGTGAGATTCAAGTTTAATGAGAAGACGCAGGGTGTAAATGAGACTTTTGATCACTTTGTAAGAGAGTTAAAATTGCCGGTGAAGGACTGTGCTTATGCAAACGAATAGGAAAGCAAGGTGTAAAGCTTAAGTTTAAATTAAGTTCATAGACACGCTGCCGCTGGCATTTGTCATGCCTAAGACGAATACGATATTCACGAGATACAAGTTTACTGAGAGGACACATGGTATAAACGAGACTTTTGATCACTTTCTAATGGAGTTAAAATTGCTGGTGAAGGACTGTGTTTATGCAAATTAGATGAGATGGTCAGGGATAGAATAGTGTTTGGGGAAAACTCAGAGAAAGTGTGAGAGAAACTTTTAAGTGTCGGGTCTGAGCATAAATTAAATAAAGCTGTGGACATTGCAAGATTGCGCGAGATACAAGTTTAATGAGAAGACGCAGGGTATAAAGCCTCGATGCTAAAGACCTGGCGAAGTCATGGAGAACATGGAAGGACGAGTTCAGATTATACACGAAACTTGCAATGTCAGAGGCAGAGGAAAACACTAAGGTCAGATTATTCCGTTATCTTATTGGAGAGAGCGGCAGAGAATTGTGTCAGGCGCTGACCAGTGATGTAAGACTTGATGAGTTAACCATGAACTTGAGGATACGTAAATTTGATGAACATTACAACCCAAAAATAATCAAAACTGTAGAGAGGTTCAGATTTTTTTCAAGAAATCAGGCAAGGGGAGAAAATATAGACAACTACGTCACAAATCTGAGAGTGTTAGCAGGCACATGCAATTTCGGGGAGATTAAAAGTTCCCTTATACATGAGCGAATTGTGTGCGGAACCAGTGATGCAAGTTTGCAACAAAGATTACTGAGAGAAGATAAACTGACTTTAGAGAGGTGCATACAAATATGCAGAGCCACAGAACTGTCGAAGGAGAACAGCAGAACAGTCACACGGGCTTCCCTATTCTATACTTCTCCCAGTGCGTCTCTCTAAACCCTCTGTGCAGGAACATTATCATAAGACTTAACAATCTTATTGTTACACCTTCTACGTGCACCCAACCGTCCTTATTACGGAGTCTTCCTTGCTTTACTGATGGCTGCTTCTTTCCATTCACCTTCCTAGCTCTTTATTTAAACAGTTTTCCTTCTCACTTTTCCGCTCCTTCGCTGTCTTCTCCCTTTTCGTTCAAAATATGCGCCTCCTTGCCTTTTTTACAGTCAGTTCCCCTTACGTCACACCATGGTACGTTTTAGCAAGGACCCACAGGCGTAGTTTGCCCCCAATTCTTCTTAAACAGATATCCCACAGACGGTTAATTACTGGGACATAATCTCTAAAAGGAAGCACGCGGCAGAAACAGTTAAAGGCACACAATAAAAAATTTAGTGACAACCGTTACAAGACGCTGTCGCTAAATACTCTCAAGAGATTCCACAAGTTCATAGACACGCTGCCGCTAAATATTCCCAGGAAAATCCACAAGTTAATACCGGGAATGCCTGTTAAACATCTTACATTCGCAAGTAGCGATTTGGGTAGTGAACACTTCGATGAATGAAACCTGTTATCTTTAAAACGGTTGACAAACATGGAATGTAACTTCAAAACAACACATCCTCCAAATACGACCCTGATTGAAAGAAATAATGATAATCAAATCCTTGATGACAGCAACACTCATAACAGTGACAAAACAATTACATTGACAATCAGGTTATGTTCTTTTTAAAATGTATTCTTTTCTTTTTCATAACTTCTATAACACACTACTTCTCCGCTGCGAAGCGTGGGTATTTTGCTAGTATATAATATACATGCTTGCGCCACCACCATCTACTCAAAGCACCGTGATGTTCCAACAATGATGGATAGATTAAAAGCCAGAAGTCTGTATGATCATCAACATCAAGTGACTCTGTGAGAACCCTAACTGCAAAGAGGACTATTTCATTTATGTTAGGTAGAATGCCCAGAGGGGTCTGGGCGGTCCCGTGGTCTGGAACTCCTGCAGATTTTATTTTTTTTCTCCAGCCGTCTGGAGTTTTTTTTCTGTTTTTTCTGTCCACCCTGGCCATCGGACCTTACTCCTTTTCTATGTTAACTAATGTTGTCTTATTTTAATTTCTTATTTTGTCTTTTATTTTTCTTTTCTTCATTATGTAAAGCACTTTGAACTACTTTTTGTATGAAAATGTGCTATATAAATAAATGTTGTTGTTGTTGTATTATGAACCTTAACTCTGCCAATTTGATGTATTTTTTCGTTCAGGGGCAACTGAGCGACAGGCAACCCGGCGAAAATGCAACTGGGCAACAGACAACTCGGCGACAGACAACATGGCAAAAAGACAGCTCGGCGACATCCTTTACCAGTAAGGTAATAGTTAGGTTCAAAGAGATTTTTTAATGATTTTTAAATGACAACGTATGGTGCCAAAAAATCCACAGAATCACCTGCTTTATGAGAGTCCCAAAACGTCGACGGTAAAGATTTTCATTAAGCCGTATTCACAGGTCACCTTTTTTATTATAAATAACGTTATCATATGATTACAATCAATACAATTTATATAAAGGAATAGCAATTTTGGTTGCAGAAGATAATGTAAGATACAGTTTGTTCCATCTGCAGAATAAAGTTCGTTCGTCAATTATATACATTTATTTTGAACATTTTAAATCACATTGTCTTTTAAATATAATTAAAAAATCTCTTTCAACCTAAATATTACCTAACTGGTAAAGGATGTTAGCGAGTTGTATTTCGCCAAGTTGTTTCTTTGCCGAATTGTCTTTCGCCAAGTTGTCTTTTCGCCGGGTTGTCTTTCACCGAGTTGTCTTTTCGCCGAGTTCACTGTCGCCCAGTTGCCACCAAACCGTATTTTTTGAATTTTGAAATACTGTTTTAATTAATTTTATAATTAATCTTATAACAAAGCAGCTGAAACACCAGGCCTTGCCCAGGTGTATTTGTTTAAAGGAACTATTTATGTGTTTTTCAAATATTGATTCTTTTGTTATTGCTGGCTAAAATGCAAATGCCCCATCCATCATCAACACTACCTCTCTATCAATTTCTGATGAGTTGAGAATTTGTTTTGTTGTGTAATGTTTGTTATGCACCATCAATTGGAATGACAAATGCAATGTATTTTATTACTACAAACGTTTGTGACATGCCATCTTTTAGAATGACAGACACATAGCAATATGAAAAATACGCAGAAATGTATTCTTTTATTAAGGTGGAATAGTTGCCTCATGTTCACCCATAATTGTAGTAACTCATTGCTGGATTGGGCCCATGAATGCTACTTCTTTGTGTTTGCTGGTTTCATGAATAAATTTTTTGTCCCAGATTAATAAATTGGATAGATTGTTGAATAACTGAATCACTGATATGGTTAGACAAACCTGTAGTGTTCCCGCTGTTAAACCTCTATTTCTGATAAAACCTTTGAAACTTCATCAAGTCTATAAGTCAAGTTTGTTTAACTGTAAAATGCAGTTGATAATCCATGAACATCTATTCAGCCATTCTGGAGTAATGGGTATTATTTGTGTTTTTGTTTCTCCCATTATGACTCCCCAGTGAAATTCTTGAAGTTCCATGAAGCCTGTGTTTCAACTGCATGACTGATAATGTAAAAAAATAAAAAATATCGAAAGCAGACGTAGCGATTTTTGAGTGATGCGTGATTTTTGTGTTCCTTCATTACAATGCAACCATACACTCGCCATCGTTTCCATTGATTCATTGATAGGGAATGTACAGTCATGGCCAAAAATTTTGAGAATGACACAAACATTAATTTTCACAAAGTTTGCTGCCTCCGTTTTTATGATGGCAATTTGCATATACTCCAGAATGTTATGAAGAGTGATCAGATGAATTGCAATTAATTGCAAACTCCCTCTTTGCTATGAAAATGAACTTAATCCCAAAAAAACATTTCCACTGCTGTTGTGAAGAAGGCTTCAGGGCACCCAAGAAAGTCCAGCAAGCATGAGGACTTTCTCCTAAAGTTGATTCAGCTGCAGGCACCACCAGTGCAGAGCTTTGCTCAGGAATGGCAGCAGGCAGGTGGGAGTGAGGCGAAGACTTTTGGAGGATGGCCTGGTGGGTGTCAAGAAGGGCAGCAAAAAGCCAAGATAAACATCAGGGACAGACTGATATTCTGCAAAAGATACAGGGATTGGACTGCTGAGGACTGCTGGGGCCAAGTAATTTTCTCTGATAAATCCTGTTTCCAATTGTTTGGGGCATCCGGAAAAAAAGATTGTCCAGAGAAGAAAAAGTGAGCGCTACCATCAGTCCTGTGTCAAGCCAACAGTACAGAATCCTGAGACCATTCATGTGTGGGGTTGCTTCTCAGCCAAGGGAGTGGTCTCACTCACAATTTTGCCTAAGAACACAGCCATGAATAAAGAATGGGACCAAAACATCCTCCGAGAGCAACTTCTCCCAACCATCCAAGAACAGTTTGGTGACCAACAATGCCTTTTCCAGCATGATGGAGCACTGGGCCATAAGGCAAAAGTGATAACTAAGTGGCTAGGGGAACAAAACATCGAAATTTTGGGGTTCATGGCCAGGAAACTCCCCAGACCTTAATCCCTTTGAGAACTTGTAGTTAATCTTCAAGAGACAAGTGGACAAACAATAACACTCAAATTCTGACAAACTCTAAGCATTGATTACGCAAGAATGGGCTGCCATCAGTCAGGATTTGGCCCAGAAGTTGGTTCACAGCATGCCAGGGCAAATTGCAGAGGTCTTGAAAAAGAAGGGCCAACACTGCAAATTATTGACTCTTTGCATAAACTTAATGTAATTGTCAATAAAAGCCTTTGAAACGTATGAGATGCTTGCAATTATACTTCAGTATAGCATAGACACATCTGACAAAAAGATCTAAAAACACTAAAGCAGCCAACTTTGTGAAAACCAATACTTGTATCATTCTCAAAACTGTTGGGCACGACTGTATCCTTCTCTATAAGTAGGACCTGATCCTAAACAACTCATTGCCATCCGATAAACCATTTGGCATGAGAAGATGGTTTTGGTTTTGTGCCCTGACCCTTTTGAAAGGCCTTAATGTCTAGATTTAACATTGTATCAATAGTAATATGCAAAGAAACATTTCATGAAGCTTGACTCAGCCATTTTGGAAAAGTAAACCTTTTGTCGAACCCCACAACCACCATTCTGAATTAAATTTTTGAAATGCCACATACTGTAGATTTGATTTTAGGTTGGTTCAGCTTTATTATATATGCAAAATTTCATTATGATCAACTCAGCTGTTTTTGATTGGATTAGATTAAATAAACTTTATTAGTCTCATGGGAATATTCAGATGCATACAGCAGCAGAAACATAAACAAACAAATATACAGACTCTCAGGATAAATAATACAGCCAATCAATCAATCAATCGATAAATAGATAAAAATAAACTTAACAAGTACATAAAATGGAAGCAGTGAATTGCCTGATGGCACTGGGCAGAAAAGGAAGTGATGCTTAGCACAACATACTAGAATGAGCTTATGGCTAAAAGTGCTCCAAGAAAACACCTCCTACAGGGAATGGAGAGGACTTTTCATGATGGTGTCCAATTTTGCCATCATCCCCTTTTCCACTTCAGCTTCCAGTGTGTCCAGGGGTTCACCCATTGACAGAGGAGGCTTTCCTGATAGGTTTGTTTGGACATTGTGCTTCTTTTGAGCTCAGTTTGCTTCCCCAAGAGACTATAACATAGAACACCACACTGGCTTCTTTTGATTTGAGATAATATACAATTTTTGGGTTGCCCCCATTACAACTCCCCTACCTGATTACATTTTTAGAGCTTATATTTTAAACCCTAAAAAAACTGCATGCAAAATTTTGTGAAAATCATTTAGCCATTTTGCCATAATTGGCAAACAAATAAATAAATGCAACCAGAGGGTTGAAACAAATTCTTTACTGAGCAAAACGGATAAATAACATTGATCAAAGCTGAAAAGTTCAAAAGAGAGAGAGAGGGTATTATGATTTTATTTGTATATATTTTCCACAAAAGATTTATGGATCTGCGGTGAACTGGCGCCCTGCCCGGGGTTTGTTTCCTGCCTTGCGCCCTGTGTTGGCTGGGATTGGCTCCAGCAAACCCCCGTGACCCTGTAGTTAGAATATAGCGGGTTGGATAATGAATGGATGGATGAATTATGGATAGTTTTTTTTAGTGTAGAATGGGTATTTTTTCACAGCAAAATCTCAAGTACATAATAAGCTGGTTAAGGGTACATTCTACATTATCTTTTGAAAGTTCATCTTTACACAGGCGACAACAGACACAGCATATGAGAAACTGTAAGTTACCAAACCAGGCTGTGGACACTTTGGGTGCCTTCGCACCTCAAACTGATGGCATTTTAAAAGTGATTGACAAGCTAAGTTGAGCTATATTCTCTTTTTTTAGTAAAAGACTTCTTATATTCTTGTTAAGAATCTGCATAGTGATGAATATTAGAATGCTATGTCCTCGCACAAACAGAACATTAGAACAGTTGTGATGAGACCAGGCCATTCAGCCCAACAGCCGAGTTCATCCTATTCGCCTAGAATGTCCAAAGTAACATCAAGGCGAGAGCTAAAGGTTCATAAAGTCCTAATTGTATTCTTTCATGACACTGTGTAAACTTTTCATCTGTAATTCTACAGGAATTTTAAACTAAACACATGTCTTTCAAGTTGAATATCTACTAATGCTGCAATATTTTGTAAACTGTTGTTTTGAGGGTAAAAATGATATTGTTGGTAGTTTAACAGAAACCCTTGTTCTAGTGGCAAAATCTTAAAAAAATACATCAGTTACTACTGCATAATCATTTAAGATTTAAATAATGTGTTATTTTTTTTTAATAATCACCATAAGTGGGAGAATTCTTTCATCACCATATGCTGGAATAAAAAAACAATTAAAATGTAAAGTCCACTTTAAAATGTGTGTAGATGAAGATATATATTAGCCAAAGATTAAAAAAAATTGTTCCCCTGGAGCTATAAAAAATAATCAAGGAATAAAATCCATATTCCAAATGTCTCCTGCCTTTATCTGATTGAGTAGGCAATTGGTTTGGCTGCAAGCGAAGGGTCTTAGTTTATTCTCTCATCTCCGCTCCTTTTGTTGTTTTTTTATTTGAATTAATTTGCACATACGCTCCTTATCTTTCACCCCATGATATAATATCCCTCTCTTAGGGAGAACAGTTAAGCCCAGCTCTTTTTTTCCTGGGGTAGATATTCCAAAGCTTTTAGAAATGTCTATAAAATTATTTTGCTGAAAAGTTCATCTGGGGCTGATAATAAGTTTAGGAAAAGAAAACACATCTTTTAGTAATCATTTGACCATAGATGTATATGGATATGAATAATTTATGCAAGCAGCCTATCTATAAATTCACAGTGGGACATTGGCTAATACTGATGCCTCACAGCTCTAGTGTCATTGTTCCCATTCTAAGCCTGGTCATTGTCTGTGTGGATTTTGCCTGCGATTGCATGGAATTTCCCATAAGTACTCCAGTTTTTCTCTGACATTCCATAGAACTGACTGGCTGACCAACCACAAGCGTTACCTGGTCGATATCTACACAATCAGATTGCAATCACACTTTTATATATATATATTGTCACAAAGATGAGGCATACTCAAGAAAAAGGTTTGGGGCAGCCACCCATATAATCTCGTATCCCGGCTGCAAAGTCGTTCTTTTTATAAAGATACAGCACTGAAGTGCATACAACGAGTCCAAGACAAGACTGAGGGAAAAGGGAAAACGGCAGGCTTTTAAAGGGGAAGACAGGAAGTGAGGTCATAAGGATCGGGCACGTGGTCTTCGATCATTGGATCCCACCCGGACGTGACATCAGAGGGGCCGGAGCTGGTAAGGTCTACCTCCATTGGCTCAGTCCCGGAAGTGACGTCAAGAGAGCCAGGTGGAATCCCCCAGGAATGGTCTAAGGGCAAGAGAGATAAAGAGTCAGTGCACTCTGCCACATCCCGGCATGCCTCCGAACTGTGTTCACTCAAGCCCTTTAGCTGCCTCCCATGCACACGTGTGTGACAATATATATATATATATATATATTTTTTTTTTTTTTTTTTTTCACAGTATATATATATATATATATGTATATATGTATATATATATAAATAAAATTATTTATTTATATATGTGTGCGCGCGCGTGTGTTTGTTTTCATATTTATGTGGACAAACACAGAATTACCTATAGATTTATTCATTTATATTCTAATCAGTTTATGGTTGCAGGAGTATGAGCCTATCATGGCAGTATTGTGAACAAGGCTGGAACTATCTGTAGATGGGACACACCCATACTCACTCATACAGGGCCAAATTTATTTCCTACCTAACATCTTTGGAATATTGCATTATCAGATATCAATAACTCTTGCCACACATATACAGGAACATAGCGATGCGGTCAGTAGAAAGGACGCATAGTCTCTGATTTACACGCATACAAGTTCAACTGGACACACATTTAACTGGGATAACAGTGCAAGTAAAATTCAAGGTTAATACTAAATGTGCCAGAGAACTTGCTGAAATGTGGCTATCCAATGAAAACGCCTTTAACAGACATGTGGAGATGAACCCAGCATATGCATGCTTGAAAAGAAGAACATGTAGATAATAATAATTTCACTTCATCAATCAACACATCCATCTATCCTCCCCTCCTAATTTGCTATATACTCCCTTAGATTCCTGTAAGTCTAATCATTTTCCTCTGATGATGATTCCTGATAAGAATCGAAAGGTTAGAAATGATAAACTATTTTAAAATACATAATTAATTTGCTCCACTCCAGAAGATGTCCCTTCCGGTTCCTCCTGATTGACATTTCCTCCCTCCGAATTTAAGACCATCTTACATATACTACTGTTTCAGTTCTATATTGGACTCTTGGCATCTGCAGCCAACTTCCAAGAATACTGGAGGCTGCCCCAAACCTTTTTTGTTGTGTCAAGGCTTGTTTATTTACCCCCTTCAATTTTTCACTCTTTGTTATATTGCAGCCATTTGCTAAAATCATTTAAATTATTTTTTTTCCTCATTAATGTACACACAGCACCCCATATTGACAGACAAAAAAAAGAATTTTTGAAATTGTTGCAGATTTATTAAAAAAGAAAAACTGAAATATCACATGGTCCTAAGTATTCAGACCCTTTGCTGTGACACTCATATATTTAACTCAGGTGCTTTCCATTTCTTCTGATCATCCTTGAGATCACCTTCATTTGCGTCCAGCTGTGTTTGATTATACTGATTGGACTTGATTAGGAAAGCCACACACCTGTCTATATATAAGACCTTACAGCTCACAATGCATGTCAGAGCAAATGAGAATCATGAGGTCAAAGGAACTGCCTGAAGAGCTCAGAGACAGAATTGTGGCAAGGCACAGATCTGGCCAAGGTTACAAAAAAATTTCTGCTGCACTTAAGGTTCCCAAGAGCACAGTGGCCTCCATAATCCTTAAATGGAAGACGTTTGGGACGACCAGAACCCTTCCTAGAGCTGGCCGTCCGGCCAAGCTGAGCTACCGGGGGAGAAGAGCCTTGGTGAGAGAGGTAAAGAAGAATCCAAAGATCACTTTGGCTGAGCTCCAGAGATGCAGTCAGGAGATGGGAGAAAGTTGTAGAAAGTCAACCATCACTGCAGCCCTCCACCAGTCAGGGCTTTATGGCAGAGTGGCCTGTCGGAAGCCTCTCTTCAGTGCAAGACACATGACAGCCCGCATGGAGTTTGCTAAAAGACACCTGAAGGACTCTGAGATGGTGAGAAATAAGATTCTCTGGTCTGATGAGACCAAGATAGAACTTTTTGGCCTTAATTCTAAGCGGTATGTGTGGAGACAACCAGGCACTGCTCATCACTTGTCCAATACAGTCCCCACAGTGAAGCATGGTGGTGGTAGCATCATGCTGTGGGGGTGTTTTTCAGCTGCAGGGACAGGATGACTGGTTGCAATCGAGGGAAAGATGAATGCAGCCAAGTACAGGGATATCCTGGACAAAAACCTTCTCCAAAGTGCTAAGGACCTCAGACTGGGCCGAAGGTTTACCTTCCAACAAGACAATGACCCTAAGCACACAGCTAAAATAACGAAGGAGTGGCTTCACAACAACTCTGTGACTGTTCTTGAATGGCCCAGCCAGAGCCCTGACTTAAACCCAATTAAGCATCTCTGGAGAGACCTAAAAATGGCTGTCCACCAACGTTTACTATCCAACCTGACAGAACTGAAGAGGATCTGCAAGGAGGAATGGCAGAGGATCCCCAAATCCAGGTGTGAAAAACTTGTTGCATCTTTCCCAAGAAGACTCATGGCTGTATTAGCTCAAAAGGGTGCTTCTACTAAATACTGAGCAAAGGGTCTGAATACTTAGGACCATGTGATATTTCAGTTTTTCTTTTTTAATAAATCTGCAACAATTTCAAAAATTCTGTTTTTTGTCTGTCAATATGGGGTGCTGTGTGTACATTAATGAGGTAAAAAATTTATAATTTAAATGATTTTAGCAAATGGCTGCAATATAACAAAGGTTGAAAAATTGAAAGGGGTCTGAATACTTTCCGTACCCACTGTATCTTCTACAACTCTGTGATGACCAGTGAAATTTTCTGTGCTGTGGTTGTGTGCTGGGCTGGTAACATCACTTCAAGAAAGACCCACCGAATCAACAAAAAGGGAGGACTTTCAGCCATTGAATTATTTAGCAGAAGTGTATCAAGAAACCCTACAGGGGCTTATGTATATCGACAACAGCACGTCCGCATAATGCCTCACTGTGACTTTCTTTTTAACTTTTTTGCTTTATAGTGTGGTAGATAGGGGGTGCTCTCGCTCCCTCGAACCCCTGTCCACG